>JAVTVY010035069.1:0-24878 GCA_036873755.1 Hanleya hanleyi | reverse complement strand
CTAACCTTTGTAATAGGAACCTATATTAAATTAGGTAAGTACTCCTTTAAACTCCATTCCAGGATATTAACGCTGTATCGAAAATCGAACAATGAAACACAAACCCTATTAAAAAAAATACACTAAAACCGCCCTCACAAAGCATTCGCTGTCAAAGAATCCACAAGTAAATATTTTATTAGCTTTTCTTTAGGTATCCTCTGAAAGTCCCAAATAACTGTTACTTGTTCTCCTGACGCGCTTTATAAATACCTCTAACAAAGTCCCTTTCCAAGATAACACCATCTTCATCGTACAACGCAATGGTCTGGTTGAAACCTCACTTGACTTGACTTTTTCAAGGGCGATTTTCGCACTTGACCAAGTGCACTTCAAAAAAAATCTCAAGTTGTGTTTCACCAAACGTTTTTGACTGCACTTGGTCAAGTGATGTTTGAAGTGACCTTTTTGGAACTCTTTTGTGCGATTTGGTAACAAATAGTACCCTCGCAGAATCAAGTGTACGCTCAAAATACTTGATGCGCAGGAGCCGATCGGTAAAATTTCAGGTGTCAAATACATATGTCTGTGCCATGTTTGGATCTATGAGATGAAGAACAATGCCCATACGTGCATTCTGATGCATGGGTACATGAAAAAACTTATTTTTCCACACCATCTCCTTTCATATTGGTCATTTCAAGTATGTTTTTATTTCAAGTGCGGTTTTCAAGGTAGGTCCGACCACACTTGAACTCAAGTGCGATTTCAAGTTCAAGTGTACTTTCATGAAAAGCAAAAACTCAAGTCAAGGGAGGTTTTCAAGTGCACTTCAACTTTCAAGTGCGAAAATTGCCTCAAGTGAGGTTTCATGAAATCGGCCCCTGTTTTCCTTGGACTTTGACAAAGATATGGTGTCAACATCTCAAGAAACGTTATACTCTCGGTACTAGATATCATCTTTTTCTTCGGAACAGTGTGATAATGTCCAGATTGATCTACAGTCAGCACAGGAGACCTTACATCCATAGTCTACAGCGCCCCAGGCAGGGGTGAACACCACCACCATCAAATCCTTCTGTCACATTCTCATCTCGGAAAATCGAACTCCCGTAACGTTGATACTCCATGTAAGTGTCACGAGACAATGCATACAATAGCCAAGTCTGGGACAAATAATGTGTTTAGACTTGACCCTTTTCAACTTCACAAAGGATTGGACAATACCTGCCTACATGAAGTATCTACCCCCGTAACAGATGCATATATACAGTAATGCACTCTGAATGGGTTTCACAGCACTAGCTTTCCTACCGTACGTGACACGTCACCAGGGACGCAAGCGCGGTTCCCTGACGAAGTTCAGGAACAGTACTGTTCACATCCGATTTTCTCGCACTCGAAGTAGGAATTGTGTGGCCTCTCCTATGGAAAACCACTGGGAGCCGGTGGAAAACTACTGGGAGCCGGTGTGGAGGCTAAGAATGTCCGGTGGCTAAGAGTGTCCGTTATCTATCTTCTGACCCAGCTAGGAAACTTTTCTCCACATTGAGAACAAGTGTCCATCCTTGGTTGAAATAAAAAAGGATATGAAAATGGGATCGCGATTAAATTTGTATCCACCAAACCGGTCCTAATCTCCTATTAATTAATTAAACGCAATATCTGAAGGTGGCAGAAAAAGATGCCGTCGTACTGACAAGAAGTCATATGACATCACAGCCCATATTCTGACTGCGTATCCCAGCAATGCTCAGCCACGCTTCATTGTAGCCGCCACACGGTCCCTAGTATTGGATACAAATATCCATGAGCACTGATGTAATGTAGTCCTATCATCTGATGGAAAGTGATGAACTGTGTGACCGTTAGATACAGAAGAAACGGCCCAATCGAGGAAGATATTAGTACAATTCAAGTTCTTATTCAGAACAAGTCTGCGAGGCCCGACGTCGACCAAGCACCGACCTGGCGCTGTGCCATAAAAAAACCCAGTACATTTAAAGGCTTGCTAAGTTGTTTGTCAAACACATTTCTTAGAAATATGATGGACACGAATTTTGAGCTTGTCTGGAAACAAGAGATCAATTTCGTTTGTAAACCAAATCACATCGCCTTCATTTAAATTTTCAGAGACCCATTGAAAAATCTATATCACGGGGTTAAAAAAAATCAGAAGCTCTGAAAATAAACATCTTTTTGAGTGTAAAAAGTTCCTCGAAATGTGAGTTTCTATAAATGTATATAGCCCAGTTCTCCGTGCAGATGGAAGAATTTATGCAAGCAGGAAACTCGGCTCTCGAGCTCCTGGGGTTTCCTATGTAACAGGCTGTAAGACTTTTCACTGCTGTCTGCAGTTGTCTACAAATAATTTGAAGCACGACTGGTAGAGTCGCCACAGATTCAGTGATGATATATATTGAAATGTCACATGTGTATGTCACACGTCACTGATGTTTACATAAATAGTCGATTTCATCGAAACTGCGGATCAAAATATCGGGCATACACGTTCAGAATGGCTCTATTTTTCCGTAAACAACGACTACAGAAATTCTGAAGGACCTATGACAATATTGAGATCTAAAGAAAGTTTGCTTCGAATTTCTTCAGCTCAATTTTAGATTGCTGCTTTTACTATATATCAGTACAAACTTCTGTGCGCGGCTGTGGGAACGAGGTTAACTCTTCTTAACAGTTACGATCCTTCTACATATAACTTGCCATTACAAATCAACACCATCTACTGTATGGAGAATATATGTTGTCGTGTTGGTGGGTGTTATCTCCCATGTCACCTTTCTTCATAAAGACACTGGGTGCATGTAATATGTAGAGCTCTTATTGTGTAGATCAGGGAAATGCTTGCAACATTCCAAGAATATTTCAGAAGCAGAATGGAAAGAAAACATTTCTGAATGCAGAAAAATTATTATGTAAATGATTTGACCACCACTGGATTTTAGAAAATTACCATAAAAAGATAATGGTGAGGATGTTGAACTGTAACTCAACACACATATTTTATGAAAATGTAAATGAATACAGGCAAAGTGAAATATCCCATTGTTTTCTAAAATGAATTACACGTATACTGGTATTATTTAAAACTAAATTACTGCCCGGACACGCTTTCTAATGAGAATGAGTTATCCCCACAAAATCACTCAACATGCGCCTCTCAAAATCTGTGGTTTAGCAGACGACATATTTTGAGTAGGAAAGTAGTGCCACTAGAAAATTAACAAATACACGCATAAAATTAGATAAATACAAATATAACTGGAAGATATCACACCTGAAACTATACACGAACATTAAAAACACAGAAACCTGGACACTCTAAAGAAGGAAGTTTCAGACCTTTTTCTTGTCGTGTAAGAACTCTATCTTTTTCTGTGTTAGCAAGACACAGCGCCGGTGCTCAAGTTTCTTTAAGACAGGACCAATAGTCCCTACGGGTCTAAATCGCCCCGTAAAAATATATACAAAGAACACGATATTTCCTTTCTTTGAAAGTTTTCGGATTTGGCAACATACACAAACAAAAAACATTGTCGAATTTTCTTCTGTGATTCTACATAGAATGGTTGTATAATAATTCATAACAGATTTTATCCCCGAAAAACAAAAATTCTGTCAAAATTAACCCTGCCAGCCTGGGGGAGTTTGGGTCTGTTGCAACTACATTGGTGACGTCACAGTGATTTTTTTTTTTTTTTTCAAATATATATTTAAGTTTCTTCTCAGAACTGATGAATGTGACAGTCCATCATTATTTTAGGCAGAATAGATGAGATTGACGGCTTTCAGACATGAAAACACCAAAAACTGGACGAAAACCATCCAAACGTTATCGTTCTGAGGACCCCGTCAATGTCGCCATATTGAATTATCTCACGATTACGATAATAGGCTCAAAATCAATCACGTATGAAAGGCTATAGAGTGAGAATGTTTCGGCTCTTATAAACTCATCGTTCCGGTGGTAGAGTGTAAAGTTTGCTAGGGAGGCCACGTAATGGCCAGATAGGGTTACATCTAAAAAATGGGGGTTTCTGAGGATAATGGTAGAAATGTGTTGTAAATAATGGACCAAACCATGTAGCATACACACGATCGTTTTTATTATTATTTTTTGTCTACAATTACATGTTGCCAACATGAACACACTGAATTAAACGTCTCAATCTACTATATCCCAACCCCAATCAGTGAAATAAACCAAAACATTGAAACATTTCCTCGAGGTCAAACATTTTGCGTGTTTCTTTTTCTGTACTTCACTTTCCAATTTCGACAGGCCTTTGATTATAATGAGAAAGTATATTAGCAATACGTTAGCATTTTAACCACACGTTTGTCCTAAGTACTGGTATATTGAAATATGAAATACATGACTGCTACAGCATAGCTACAGAGGTACAGGGCATTCATGATTGAATATACAAAGCGTTTTTCACGCTTGTAAAAATTTCCGTCCATGACATGACAAAGTCACACACGATCAGTCTGAAGAGACGCTCCTATACATGCATATATAATTCCGAGGTATTCAGTCTCCACATAGAAAAATTGTATTCCTAGCGCAGTATATACATGCACTATCATTCAACGTTATAAAATTGCCACACCACTGTAAAACACTGAATTTCCGAGGCAGACGTTCAGCTTGCCGGTTCTTTATCATCCAAAGACAAGTCAAGAACACCCATAACAGAGGTATTCATTGCCTTCAGTTGAGAGATTTTCTTCTTGAAGGCAGCCTGCGAGACCAGGAACTGTGGCGAATTCGTAATGGAATACGGATAGCCCTGCGCCTTGAGATGGCGCTCAAGGCTCGTTCGGACTCGAAGGAGAGATCCCCTACTGAATTCCCCGCCCGTCTTTGTTTTGACCGATGCGAAGAACTCGGCCAGATAGACGGCAAGCTCAGACACTGGGATGCTTTCTATTCGTCTGTGGTCGTTGTACGGTTCCGACTGGATCCATCGCTGAAATACGTTGATTCTACAACGATCACTCCTATGGATGTGTCCCGGCTGGCCCAACCATTGCGGGTCCTTGATTCGCCAGTGAGTGATACCGGTGTTCACAGATGCAGAAGGCTGGCCCATCCGATGTTTCGATAAGCTCAAATGAGTCCTGGCTTTCGATTCTGGAACAAAATAATTATATAATGACAATGATGTATATTTCATGACGAAAACATGAAAAGCTACGAATGTTTCCAAACCAACTTAAACATTGCATGCAGTCATCAGCGACAAAGCAAAATGTTGAGGTTTCCCGAACTTTTTCCAACCCTTCCGATAGATCAATTCTATAAACACCTATCCTGCCATCAAATACGACAATCCAGTTTCAGAGGATCACCCGGACTAAGACATGACGCTTCCACGCCATACCAATCTTTGACTGAAAGAACAATTCCTAAACTGCAAATAGCAATGTTGTCTAGGCTGAATTGAAGTGATATGCACGAGCTGGGAAAAACTGACGACGTCTGACGACTGAAAAGCAACCATATGACTGTACAGGAAATAAGATCAATATGACGAGACGCGAGTACCTATATATCGGACAACCGACGGATATGATTTCAAAATTTGGGACTTGATGAACAAATATCGATGATAAAGAATTAGAGAGCGATTGAACTTTCTATTGCTTTCCCTAATTATGATAATTACGAAATCGGAATCGAACAGACGACTGACACTGGCGTGTCCAACCTTTTTATCTTGGTTTACAGTTTACTACAAATCATTTGTGAAACGCTATCAATTGATTTACTTTTGCAGCTTTTGATGCTTCCAGTGACTTGTAGATTTTCCAGGAGTTTCAGCGACTTGCACAAGTTTTCCATGAGTTTCCACCAGTGGAAAAGGTCTTCCCAGATGCGCGTCAACTCTGTCTTTTGTCATTTGAAGAATTATCTGATATGCCCCTCACCCCCCAAAAAGCAGAACGAATCAGGCCAGTCCTGTGCCTATCACATAACCAGTCAGCTGATTAGTACTTCCTACAATTAATCCCACATAGTAAAAGGTTTTTGAATCGAAACTGTTATACGTGAAGTGAAATGACAAATAATACATGTACTCGGACCTCTTTAATGCAAAGCGCTTTTGCACGGAGCTTCAGCTATCCAGGAGCTCCTATCAAGAGCTCGCCAGAACAATTTAAATAGTTAGCAGAAGTTTAACATCGCATTCCATATATCACGACGTCCCAGTCACAATATCCGCACAGCTGATGTCAGTTGTCATGAACAGTTCAAGCAGCATGACTATTGAGAAGTGGGTCAACTGTCGGCATCTGGATGTAAGACAACTGCGGAAATAGGCGGTTACGCCCACTACCGGTGCAAAACACAGGAAAATCAGTTAATTTGAATGGCTTAGCGCAGATGAATAATATAGGGAATAAGCGCGATTTTAGATATACAGAGTACCAATAAATCGTTATAAAAATTGCGGAGCTGAACAAACTATAGCAGAGAATTCAAAGAAATACGGAGAATCGTAGCAGGAATTACTTCCATCGATTAACTAAATGTCCACAGATGTGTAATATAGGTACCCCACACAATATATAGCATTATACAAACGTACATATGTATATTTAGAGCATAGAGTGAAGCAGTCATTGTTGTTTATTAAAACCAACAAGATAAAAATTTCATAAAACGTACTATTTGGTAATTCGCACAATGAAATGGTCCACTATAGTCAGACCAAATATCCAACAAATTATCTCAATGCAAAAATACATTAAATTTCTAACTTTTCCAACAAAAATTGGTAAAATCTATCTAACGTTCACAAAAAGTGAAGGACATCTATCGAAGACCCTTTTCTCGAAATAGCATTTGTCATGAACCTTTGAGGCTTTGAACTAGCTAGAGTGGAAATTAAGTAATTCTATATTTAAGGATAGCTATCCCCTTAGAGGCAGTTTTTGCACCCCCATGACAATTTGTCGTCTGTATCAATATACAAGATAACCATAATAAACTATATATTTTATGAAAGCATACATCGTAGGGATTCCAACTATATGATTTGTATAACTGACGCTGCTACTGTGTAGAAAATATTCCAATTTTAAAAAATTAAAATGAAAACAATAGGGTCCATTTTTCAATTGAAATTTGATGAAAACTGTTGGTCTTGTTTCAACTTTGATGGTATACCTTGGTAGGAGACAATTCGAACTAGTAAATTTATCTCATTTTTTAAAAATTTTGCCTGGTTTTGTTTTATAACTATTTTACTAAAATAAATTGAAAAAATGTACTTTTTTACGGTCGTTTGTCTTAAAAGTTGGATAATTAAAAAACGAAGCCGAACTTACAAAAAGTGAGATAAAGCTTAATCACCTTATAAGTAACAAGCATGCCAAATTTCAAAAGCGTAGCATGGATACTTTTCGAGAAATAAACGTTTGAATTTCGGATTTTGTACAAAAATGAAAGGCTAGAAATCGGACAAAATGTGTCCAGCTATACATCTGATGAATTAATCCCTATTTTTTGCTTGAATTCTATTGTCAAATACATTTTTAATCTGTCTAATGGGACCTACTGGAATTCCTGTTTATTCTGGATAACTATTACACTAAGTTTTTTTCATCAAGTCGGTTTAAAGTCCAATTTAAACTTAAAAAACCTGCTAAACTTGTTCACACCTGTGTAGATTACTTCACGGCGGGTGTCTGAGTGAAGTGTCACTGTCTTAATTAGAAACAAAAATAAGGATGTTTGCATGGTTTTGATCAGAAGGGGGTACATTGATGTAAATAAGTAGGACTAATAGATAATTAGCTTACCATAATACTGCGGAAATGAGTTTTGGAAAGGGGAATTTAACAGACAAAAATAATAGTAGCCAAGCCCAAGCTAAGGAAATCTGTTTAATTGTTCCAGGGCCTCGGAAACTAAATTTTAAGGAAGCGTAACGAACCTTTGCACATCAACTTGATGTTACCCTGGACATCAAAGAACAAGTAACGATGTAGATAGCATCAATATAATTATCATTTCACATGCTAATAAATTTATGCACACCTATAACTCATCATTTATCTTTTACTACAGATCCCCATAAAGTTGTAGAAATGTTTGGGACACACTTGTCCGGGAAGACAACCACAAAGTCACGACAGCTAAATAACGCTACAGGTGCACTTCTAGTCGCACTTCCTATAGCCCAACTATTTGAGCGTCAACAGAGAATAAACTTGGCGAAAGATCAGATGACAGAATGATGCAACAAAAATGATATACTTCAGATGATTATGCGAATTTTCTGCAGCTCCGTCATGTCCGGTGAGTCTTCAAATGTCCTCGTGACTTCTAGCCTAGACTATGCCACATAGTATGCCATATGGTCAGCAGAATCGAAATATATATATCAGGGTTACTCTACGAGTGTCAGATTTGATTTCCATTATGTAAGCTTACTTTTAATAATTCTAAGAGTATCGTAAGGGACCTTGTAACATTAACAGTCAATTCAAACGTTACACGAGGCATCAAGGAAACAATTGTCGCATCAAAAATATTACAAAATCCCATGCTACACTCTCAGAAATATTCAGGGAATAATCCTGAATAGATCAGGCTGTACATCCACAACTCAATTTCAGGGATTTTACCTGAAATCCAGGGATAAATTCCTGAATTTGAGGAAAATGATTCCTGAATGAGTGGATTTTCCCTGAAATTCAGGCAAATTTATATACCACCCTGATTAGTATGTTCCCGACCCTATTCAGGTACGTAAAATCCCCTAAAATTCAGGTAATTTAGCTTTAATTCATGGATGATATACCTGAATTTCAGGAAATTATTCCTGAATTTCAGGTAAAATCCCTGAAATTGAGTTGTGGATGTGCAGCTTGATCTATTCAGGATTATTCCCTGAATATTTTTGAGAGTGTAATAAATGCAAATACGTCTATCGCATTATTCCTCTTTTTCACTACTGATGCATATCAGTCAAAGCTGTAAAATTTAGGACACAATACAATTCATGAAGCTGTATCAGGATTTAAAACCTATACGTGCGTTTCTAATATCATGAAAACTGATACAAGGTACATGGTTCACTTTGGCGACAACCTATTTAACATGCTGAAATATCAGATGGTTGAATGATAAAACCCTCGAGTAGTTGAACATGTTTAAGAGAGTTCAACCTGGACTCCCGCCATTACAGTACTTTCAAGGTTTCAACTTGTAGGTTTTGGCAGTCTCAACAGAGCTATTCTTCTTCTGAAAGCAACTTGACTTGGCTGGAAGTTCGGAGATTTTGTGATGGAATATGGGTACCCCAGATCCTTGAGATGACGCTCTAAGCTCGTTCTCAGGGCCATCAGAGAATTCTCACTCAGCTCCCCTCCAATCCTGGTTTTAACAGTCGAGAAAAATTCTGCAAGATATGGGGCCAGTTGTTCTGGTGGGATTGTGGACATTGCGCGGTTGTCGTTGCGTGGCTCTGCCAGTAACCAGCGTTGAAAGGCCTTGATTCGGCAACGGTCGCTTCTGTGGATGCCTTGGAGTTTTCCAGGAAGCTTCAGTGAGTAGCCCATAACGAAATTCCCGGTAGTCGACCCTCTGCTCAACATGGTCTTTGATTCTGGAACCATATAATTTTATAAGATGTGACGCAACTGGTTTGATAGTTGAAGAGGATACTGTACATACAGGCATCACATTCAACGACAAATTTATGCAAGTTTCCTACTTTGGCTTACAAAAAGTCAAGGACTTAATTTAACGAGAATTTAAAAGGCCTATACTGACCATGCTGACGGGGAGATTACTTTCATCAAGCTCATTGGGTGATGGCATTCGTGAAGATGTGAATCGAATATGGTGGCAGTACTCTCTAAAAAGTGCCAGTGGTTTCAAAAGTGTCAGATTCTACTTCGATCATTTCCTATGCATGCTCCGCGATGATGCTCACAAAACAGAACTGCAATTCTTACTAGCGAATGTTGTAGGCCCTAATGCTATAACACAATATCCTGTCCTCATAGTTTGATGAGATATTTTGAAGCAATGACTGAACATGCATGCTTGACCAAGTATGACCATATTTTATAACAGATATCGTTAAATATTTCACAGGATACCGCAAGTGGTCCAATTTCAGACAATTTACTGCTTCTCTCTGGTCATTTTGTGACACCATTTTACAAAAAATCAACAATTATCAGCTATGTTCGAAAGCACTGTTAACACATACTGCGAAGGAGCTATACCAGTAATCTGTTGATGCTGATTATAGCAGTCACCCTTGAAATCTTGGACCAAAGAAATCGCAGAGACAGAGAGAGACATCATTTAACGTCGTGTTCAGCTATATAGTGACGATCAACGTAAATCTCTGTACGGTACATCGAATATCTAACAACAGAATTACATCATAAATCAATCGTTGTCAAACAGTTATTTAATTACTTAAGAACATTTCTGAGCTCGGCCAATTTTAGGAACCTTTTTTTTCAAATTACAAATGGGGATTACAGGAGGTTAGAGCTCACTATAAGTTGTTCAATTCAAGATATTTCAACTTTACCCAGCAAAGTAAAAACAACATGATAGGTCGACGGTCTTGCCCCTTAATGTTCCACAATCCCTAGTGATAAGATTTTGACACCGTATTAGTTTTACTCAATTAAATCATAATAAACTCACCAATTTTTTTTATATATTTTCTTAAAGTTATTCATTCTGGGAATCAGACATGTCAACATTCTGTGACAATTTCGTTCATCGGATACCAAAACTTAATTATTTGAACGAAAATTTAGCAGTTCGTCAAAAAATTTGATTTCAAAATCCTCACAAAATATTATATGAATATTTTGATTCCTATAAATACATGTATACATTTCAAACAAAATTAGATCAATATTTTTTTCTAATTTCGTGCTGGAAATGATTTTTTGACATTCCAAAGTTCAACAATTCGAATAATGTGGCCCCCTTTTATCAATGAGGCAAGCTTTATATTCTGTTCCATATGTGTACAATGTTTTGTCCAACTTTCATTAACTAATTTTCTAGAATATTTGTTAAAAAGTTTGAAGAAAATTATTTACCAGATCAACTGATCACCACGTGTTACATAAACATGTGTGGATCACCTGCCGTGCTTGCAGTATTCCCTAATCCATATTCAAGTCTGTATCTCCTGTAGATTAGGTATACATATAGATGGAGGAACCAGAGTATAGCTATGTACCTCAGCTATATCTCCATACATCTTCACTGACAGACAGCTCGTTTTCCGTATGAAGAAGAACTTTTTCTTCCTCCTACCCAGAGATTGAATAATGCATTTTAAAATTTTGGGAAAAGAATGTTTGAAGCCTGTTAAGAGACACTGGAACCTTAAAAACCTCATCTTTGCATGAAAATACGAAGGACAAAAATTGCAAATGCCAGAAGAGACAATTTAGATTCATCACTTTATTTTCATTTTCCAAACTCAGTACTCTTGAATGAACACTGTAAAGAAACACTAAAAATATCGTAGATGTGGCACTCCCACAATCAATGAAGGCCAGAATGACCTCGGGTAGCTTCTCAAACTTGGGGTAGGCTATGAATTTAGGCCTGCTAGGAACTGACATAGATATAGGGCATTCCAAACACAATGTCATGGTGTGCCTATAGTTGGGGAGCACAGTAACTCTCTGACATAATCTTTGGATCTCCTCAGAGTTCCTGCCATGAGAGTAACAATTCCAGGAGATTATCCACTGGACAACATGGTAAATTAGTTTTTCAGTCCATGCACTTCATCTGAAGCAAAAACCTGATTTAATAATACAAGGACACATTTCTTTAATTCTGACATTATTTAATTATTAAATCTATCTCATGTTTAGATCCAGTCACTCTGGAATGTGGTTCTGTAAACTCAGGTATATGCTGTATTTCTGTCCAATTAATATGAGCAATTTCAAGAGAATATGACAATAGAATATTATATGGCTTCACATTGAATATTTTTATCTAAGTAATGACGAAGAAATTTAAGTTTCTTAATCGGAGCACATCGCAAGTTACCAATAAGAGCCGAAATTAGCTCTAGTGGGGACTTCTTATATACTACGTGATAACAAGGCCCTGGAGCCAAACCATTCTTAGTTGTTGGGAAAGTGCCGGACGGGCAATATTTGCTGAACCCGATTTTCATAACCAAAAAAATAATTTGATTCTATGTCCACTTACCTTTCAAAAGAAACCTTGTTATTGAGTGACTGTCCATTTTTGGCTTTGCAAGACCTCTGAACTCGGAGGGGGTAAAACTTGCATCGATCAGAACGTCGATTACACGCCACAACATCGCACGTCAAACACTCAAGCACAGCGCCGATGTCGACAGTTTTAACCCCTGGCTCAGTTTAGATGTCTTGCAAAGCCAAAAATGGACAGTCACTCATAAACAAGATGTCTTATGAAGGTAAGTGAACATAGAATCGAATTATTCTTTTGGTTATGGCGGATTCGGCAAATATTGCTCGTCCTGCACTTTCCCAACAACTACATCTGGTGAGTGGTTTGTCTCCGGGGGCCTTGTTCTAACGTAATATAGAAGAATGCCCCACTCGAGCTAAGCCCAAACAGGCTTCAACACAGGACAACTTTCACAAGAGCAGATTGCCATTTACCAAAAACAAACAACATACATGTAGTACCAATATGTTGGCTTGAAAAATGCAATGACACAGGGAGAGTGTTGTATTTCATGCCAAGTGGATCGCCCCCATGCTGTATCCCATTTGGTCAAACATATTCCGTTCCTATCAAGAATCTCCTGCCCAAAGGCTGAACCACCAATGCGGTGCAGTTTAAGGGTCAAAAATAAATATCACGTATGAGAGAAATTATTCAATAAGATTAAAGTATATTATATCTTGGAATGTTCTGATTAATTCTCAGGTCCAGGATCTTGAACAATAGCACTCCCTCTCTGGAGGGGCAAAAACTATCTCTATGGACGCAGCCAAGATTGTGCGTTGTTTTCACATCAAAATGGATGATTATGCACAAATCCACTGCTTCAAGTTGCTGTTATCAAGAACTCGAAGACCCAGTGCCTCAGTGCATAGAGGAAGGCGATGTTCTTGAAGATACCATCATGAACATTTTCTTACGTCAAATTTATTTTGCCAAATAAAACTGCACCTTGTTAGGGGCCAAATCCCCCTGTGCGGCCGGAGATGGCGTATTGCTGGAATTGAAACACCACGGCCTCGGAATGGCAAGATTATGTCTGCATTCCAAACTCAACCCAGCTGATAAAAACTGTGACAGTGGCCAAAACTGTGACAGTGGCCAATACTGGCGAAGGTACGAAGCTATCCAGGGTACTGTCTGTATAGTGCTTCGAGAAAGTTTGGTTGATTGTATATTTGTGAATATTGCCTTCAAGCTCTATAAAGGAGTTTTACTGACGGTTTATCCCGGTGACATCAAAAGACTGAACCAGATGGAACAGTGAGGCAGTCATGGCAAAATCACCCATGTCAATCCAAAAAGAGCTATCAATTAAGCTTTTCGGATGAATGTGTTGGACCTTTGTCTTGGAGAACTTAGCCTTATCCCTCCACATTTATTTGCCACAGTCATACGATACCATTTCTTAAAAGCTGGTGTAGGATGGCACTTCCGATTTTGTGACTTTCTGTGATTCTAACTGAAGTATTTTCTGCTTCAGTGCCAATTTACTCTTTAAGAACATGGAGGAGTTCAATGAATAAGGATATCCACAGCTTTTCAGATGTTTCTCCAAGCTTGAACGGAGTCGTACCAGGGAGCTAGAGCTGAAATCACTCCCATGTGCCCGAGATTTCGCAGTCGTGTAAAATGCTGCCAAGTAATTGTTCAACTCTGGTGCGGGTATGTTCTCAACCAGCCGTGATTCGTAATGCGGTGGGGATTGTATCCAGCTTTCAAAGACATTAAGGTTGGATCGCATCCTCCTGTCGTAGCCCTGTAACCGGTCGTTCGCATTGGTTATCCACCCAGTTGGGACCTCACCATGTTCACCATCGATCGCCAAGTGGGGCAAATGTTCTTCAGCACGAAACACTACCGATGTTGAGCCAAATTCCGCGGCACTCGGGATGTTCATTGGAAGGCAGTCACTAACTGCTGAAACCAAGATAATTCCAAATAAATCAGAATGGCCACAAATCCAGTATCAATCCATAATGATTTTAATAACACATAAATGAAAGATAACAATCCAACACAGTTTTATAGTGGTAGTCGACATTATTGGCGAATTTTGTCAAATCTTTCAAAATGCCAACTTTTAACTTATATTTCCAATAAATGAGAACATACCTTACTCGAGTCGACAATATGACAGTGGGATTTTTTGTGCATCTCATTGAGTGAGTGAATAGGATTTAAAGTCGCTTTCAAAAACCTTTCAGTCATATCACGCCATACGAGTTCTATTTCTTTTCACAGACAGGACTTGATTGGTGGGGTCTATTCATTTTTACACAAGACAACTCTAAGGGTGCCCCAATTAGTCTCCTCTCACAACAAGCTGTCTGAGGAGGAGAGGACCTTTTTTTTCTTTCCATGACTTGGGGTGTACAACACATCGAAACCCCAGGTCAATCCCAAAACTTACGATGACACACCGGGTTGATGCCCCGAGGGCCTTTTTCAAAAAAGTACATAAGCTAGAGATTAATTTTGTACAGCCTTACCTATTTAACAAACATGCATTTAACTGAGCGGTTTATTTACGTCTTTCCTGAATGAACAGAGGTATTGGTAGGGCCAGAATGTCAGCCAAGATTCTAAAATGTATCATCCTGTATTACTGGTTTCAATACTGTAGCACAAATTTAGGGAGCTTCTTGAAATTGGGGCAAACTAGGAACTGACATAAGGCATTCTAAACAGATTGGCATGGTGCGCCGTGTTGGAACTCCTAGAACTCCATGGCATACAGTTTAACTTGGCAGACAGAGGATGGCTTATACCATACCATGCAGCGGCATGGGGGAAGGGGAATGGTCTATGCCATTCCAACTGGAACTCTAATCCATCCAGATCAGAACACCAAACTAGGCATGGTTTATCCCATTTGAATAACCGGCATATGCCATCTCTACCAGGGAACTCAAGTTCCTAATTTCAAGAAGCTCCCTTACTGGATTTAACCAGTGTGTTTTGTCTTCATTTATAAACTCAATTCAGCATTCTAATTTTGTAACTATGAACGGGAAAGTTTTTTTTCATTCTCAGTCCCACGAGACATGGCTCTCTTTGAGAATCGATTCCTACATTACAATTGGCAGCCCGGGCCTACTGTGGGTCACATGATAAGATATTTGTCTTCTAAAACTGAACAAGGGTTATGTGTAACCCGGCAGCTCGCCTTTTGGGTATTCAATAATATGCAGCTTCACATAAAGATCGAGCCCTTCAGGTTGCACATCACTGGCAATGACAATACATATTGCAATAAAAATTTGACTTCTTCGTCAGTGATGCTGAAGTTGGATTGAAAGTTGAAACATGAACTATATTATAAAACTTGAATAAAGATTACCTTTTTTTCCAAAAGTAAGCTTATACATACATGTCATTATGAATACATGTACAATTGAAATTTTGTCTGAGATGTGGGTGTGAAATGCCTGGACAAATATGGTTCGTGCAAAAGCTTGAGGTTAAATCATGATGAGGAATGGGATTCGATACCAAAATTGAAGGAAATGGTGTTCTTCATTAAAGGCGACACAAAATTCCAAACCACCAGGGGTTAATATTTAATATTGTACTTCTGAAATGAAATAATGTCATTAAACTATTAGTACCGTAATTACTATAAAGGAATATATTGTAGTTGATTTGACGTGTTTGTGTATATGTAACAGGTCGGTGTAAGAACGCATTGTTGAGGCTTTTGTTGAGGCTTTTGTGCAGCTGAAAAGGGTCACGTCTAGACGCATTGTTGAGCTCAGACAGGCTATTGTAGGCTCTGTCTTGTGCGTAATTCTTACACCAAGTATAAACCTACAATGTACACTGCATCTCCTACCTAATAGGTTTGTATCACATATAAGAGATATATGCAGCTTCGCAAAAAGATCGAGCCCTTAAGGATGGCACATCATTTGAGGTTGCACATCATTGGCAATGCACATCATTTAAAATAATAAATTTATTAAGAAATATAATTTCTATATTTAGTGATATTGAGGTTGGATTGAAGGAGGAACTATATTATATAACTACCAATAAAGATTACATTTTTTCCAAAAATAAGCCTACACATCCCATTGCACAGATCTGATGAATACATGTTCATGTATACATGTAGTTAGGAACAATAGGTGTGCAATTTTGAGCACGTTCTTGGTGTAACTTTGTGTGATGATATGTGAACAAACAAAGCTAATAACAGTGCAATAGTAGGACTAAATCTATCATTTCCAACAGGCAATGGGACACTTGCACTGTGGTAAACCTTCACATTTGTATGCAAATAAAAGAACGCAATGACAACTGTGTCCAATCATACTGTAATGCTCCATAATAATGTGCACGGGTAAAGACTGAGCTCACAAACTGATTCAAACTCACTTTTAATTAATATAATAAGTTAAATGTGTGGACACAGATATGGTTGTACAAAAGCTTCAGGGTCAACGAGAATTTGATAAAATTTTAGGAAATGGCGTCCTTCATTTAAGGCGACACGAAATTAAAAACTAACAGGGGTTCGGTACTGGGGGATTCCCCCGCCAGTTATTTTGATATTGTACTTCTGAAATAAAATAATGTCAAAAACTATTAGTAAATACCATAAAGGAATATACTGTATGTGATTTGGTATGTATGACTATGTATACAATGTACACTACATCTCATGCCTAATAAGAAGTCAAAATTATTCTAAGTCCAGCCTAAACAGAAAAGATTAACCCAGAAAACTTTCTAAGTCCAGCCTAAACATAAAAGTCTAACCGGACACCAACACCGACATCAACACTTTCCCCCTCTCTCTCCCAATACCTCGCCTACTTCGTATACGGCGAGCTAAAAACTTGAATTTGAAGAATTGAATTTTTTAGAAATTTTGAAATTGAGTTTTGCCACAAACAATTGAGCTTTTTATCGATGGGAAAATGCGCGCCAAACACGCACAAAAAAATTGTGTTATAGTGGATAAATATTGAATTCTTCAAGAGATAAGTTGAGTTCCCAAATGAAAATGTTGAATTGTCGTGACAAATAATCAAGCAAAATAGTTGTTGTTGTTGTTTTCACTATTAGATCAACTCGCGAGTGCAACGTTTGCGCGTCTGAAGTCAAAATCGGCACGGGCAACGCAACGTTCATGTTCATGTGTTAGCTACCTGTGTTGGCAAGCACGATTTTCTTCCGATTAAAACACTCAGTGACAAAGTTTTATTCAGCTTTTATTCTCCGCAATAAAACGATCACTCCGCTTGTTCTGGTTGAGTTTAAAAAATGATGTTGCCAGGCATGAACAGTCTATGGAAATACAAGCTGAATGGGCCAGTGCCAGTCAATCTAGTGCAGTTCTTTTTATTTATCCATTAGTTTTGCCTTTCAAGCCTTTCGCTAACCACAGCGACCTCAACGAGCAGATTAATTACATAAAGGGAGATCACTTCAAAGCAGCTCTCGTAAAAGTCTCGCGAGAGCCCATTTTGCAGTATGCGCAAAGACGTTTCCGCGCAGTTTGTCTTCTTGGATTTTGAACTTCCGGTTGAGAATTTTAGACGAACAATTTGGGCTTCAAAGACAGACTTCTGTTTATCTGAGACAGCCCAAATTGTTACGAATTTCTAGTTCAATATCTTCTCCACATTTGGCCCAGTGACGGCAAGTCTCAACTCTGCTTTGTTTTTTCGCAATCTTGCGGACAAAGCGATTTGGGCCCCCATGAGACCAAGCTGATCCAATAAGGCTGCGCGCAAAGCGGCAGCCTTAATAAGCGGTATCATCGAATAAATCAAATGTATAGGCACCTACAATACCAGGTCTTTGAAGTTTTTATTTATCAAATATATCAAATTAAATTTCAAGCTGTAGGAGACCCATAAACCCGTACTTCAACAATTCGAGAACTATGATTGGCCCATAACAAACTCCACATTCACTATGAAATTGAAACGAAACAAACCAAACACACATCAAATTCAATCTAATTCATCGACAGTCACACCATACATGTACATCTGTACTTCACCGGAATCTACTACCGGGTTGAAAAACTTGAGTCAAATATCTCTAGCAAGACTGATTTTGGAAGAAAAAAAATATTTTCGTCGATAAACTAAAAGCATTTATGGTTGAAGGTGCCACGGGAAATACCTACGCCGTGAAGCTGTTCCCCAAACCATGGTGCCCTTGTCCATCAACTGTCCTTTGTTATCATATTTTGGCCGCAAAAATGTACATAGGTGACTAGGTAGTAGATTCTAGTAAAACTCGCTGCATTAACCTCCGACAGCTTTCTAGAAATAGTAGAAAGAAGGCAGACAAAAAATCTGGCAGAAAACGACCCCGAGCTAATGACATTGACGTAGATGCAGCACCAGACTCTATTGACAAAAAACCTCGACTTGACGATCCCGATCAAAAGACGCAAACTAGTTCACTCCCTGATTCTTTGACGGACAAAGACAAGCCGACAGGTAATCCTATCGACCCTATTGTTATCGACGATTTGATGGACTGTGATGACTTTAAAATAGACGGCACTGACGAAAGACCGGCACCCTGGGTTTGTGGACTTAGCGTCAAACACAAGGACACAATAGTCAACAACGGATTAATATGCTCTGACATAATGAACGCGGTTCAATCCCTTTTGAAAAAGCAATTTCCTAAACTAGACGGTCTTGAACCAACTAACAAATCTCCTGTACTTAATGAGGATGAGTCTTGGACATACAAAATTAAATTCAAACCTCTTTCGGCCCCATCCGCTCAAATTCATCACAATGGCAGGAACCACTGGGTGGCCTGTGTCAAAGATCAGAAAAAAAACTATTTATCTTTTCGACATTTTAAATTCAAAGGCAGATATTTCTTCTTCTCTCCAAATTCAACTTTCGGCATCCCATTGTCAAGGTAAAAAATATTTCTTAGTCAAAATTCAAACCATTCAGCAACAGCCCAATAATTTTGACTGTGGTCTATTTGCCATCGCGAATCTTGTTGAATTTTGCTTCAAAAATTATATAGGGAACACAGAGGTCATCTTTCAAACAAATTCTTTGAGAAAACATCTAATAACTTGCCTGGAGAGTGGCTTTGTCACACCTTTTCCAAAGGAAAGTACTAGCAAAACTAGCCAACTCCCATTTTTGTCCAATTTTACGAATTATAGAATATTGGTAAATTGTACATGTGGGATGCCGGATTTGTTCGAGAATATGATAGGATGTGATTTCACCAAGGCCATCCTTAAAAATAAGTTTGCTGCGCGTAACCCGACCGACTGTCCAAAAATCCGCCGACTGGAAACTTTTTTCGCCGATTTTCCGACCGGTCATCTTTTTATTTTATTTTGCAATGTCAGAATTATCTCCCCTATCTCCTCGCTTGTGTAAACGTATGTAAAACGTTCGCCTAGCAAAAGCAAGCAGGATTTCACTCTCCAGTAGTCGCGATGTGAGCTTGTGTCGCACGTTTTGAAGGCATATCCTCCATGGCCCAGTCCGTAGGGGAATGCAGTTTTCGTCGACCACGTGTATATGGCGGGAAGTTCCCCCTTCTGTTTTGTGTTTGGGTTTTGACGAGAGGACAATAAACACATCGAGAGGCAACAGCAACACAGGATGGGAAAAATATTTCAAAATGGTTGGTTATTAAAACCTGCCATAAAGAGCTCTGTCGCGAATCGACTTGGAACGTAGACATGTTTAGGACTGTCACCATGCACCACGTGGGTCCGTACACCGACAGATTCTGAGACTGACGATGTTACAACAACAACGATGTTTGGATTTCTACTTTTATCCGAGAAGACTTCAGTGTGCCTAAATGCAGAAAATCTATACTGCTTTGTTGTTTAACGGAAACTTTATAACCCTCTATGTCGATAAAGCCATGGATATAGTGTCGGTGGCTTCAGCGGTCTTGACAAATTAGATGGTGCCGTCAGCTTAATTTTGACGTTCCGATGTCGGCATCAAATACGCTTGTCAGAATTCCACGTCCTCGGACTAAATTCCACGAAAAGACACAGGTTAGAAACTTAGTATTTGCCTCATTGTTGTCAGTAAATTAAATTACGATGTATTTCTAATCTGAATAAAGGAAGTACCTAAAAGCACACCATAAATTTGCGACGAGGAAGGGCAGTAATGATGTTAATGATTAATTTGAGGTAATTTTCTCAACTCCAAATGGTATAATGAACAACCTTCTGTATAACACTGAAAGGATTTTTTTCTTTCCTGTCACAATTTTGGCAAAAGTTTGTCTGGTAGTGGTATATATTTTTTTTTTTTGACCAACTAGTCATTGTCAAGTCATTGTCAAGAATGTGTTCAAGGATGTCGATGTCTTCTAAGAAATAAAACAGGTACACAAGCCTGAATTTAAGAATATCTTGCTTTATACCTTGAAAATAACTAGTTTTCTATACTGAAATAATTTTGCTGCCAGACAAAAGGAATATTTCAAATGACCTGCTTAGTATCTGAACTAAATCACACTAACCTCTTCCAGCCTCCCAAAAAGGAAAACCTGATCTAAAAAAAAAAAAAAAAATTACCTACCTACCGACCCAACTTCCTGAGGTAGGGTCGGGTTACAGCCAACAAACATATTTTTAAGGATGGCCCAACGGTAAACGTATTTGTAATGTATGGAAACATCAATCATGCGCCGGAGAAATTATCAATGGAGAGGACTGGTATTGCGAGACACATGTGGATTAATTTGTATTATAATTTTCTACAGACACAATTGTACGTAACCTTTATTGTTCTTATTATTGTTAATTATTATTATTATTATTATTATTATTCAATAAAAGAGTTGAATCAAATTTGTGTTTCATTCGCGTTTTTTGGAATAAGGCGAAGCCTTACTAGTATATTAATGTTCTTTTCCGTATTCGTAAATTGAGAAGCGATCCGGTTTTTCGATGCACCCGCCTTTCCCAGCCGTCCGCCATTTTGATTTTCGCTAGCCGTGACGGCCGTGAAGTATTATCCGAGATTCATGTGGCCATACGACGTTGTGGGTACCTGCAAATATATGAAATCGGTATAAATTTACACAAGTAATACATCTAGGCATAAATTATCCCCCGCCAAGCCTTGTAAAATATGTTTTTATCCACTTCCTTTCGGAAGGCCGCCTTCCTTTCGGCCTTCCTTTAGTATGAGCCCGAAAGTTTACCTAACTCGAGACTTGTTATGATTTGTTGTTGTTGTTGTTGTTGTTATGATATAACGAAACAATGATGTTGTTGTTGTTGCATGCACTGCAGGTGCGTGACAGACACCGACACTTCTCTCAAAATGGCCCTCAAAATGCTCACCTCAGCTTCCAGTCCGCCCAGATCGCTTAAAATAGTTCAAATGAGGACTGGAATATATATATAGTTAATGATGCTCAAGCTGTTCGATGATTTCCATAGTTAATTCAACCAGAAACAAATTTATGGCTGTGCACTCAAAAATCGTTAGGCAGCCATCTCTGCAATTGCCCAGATCTTGACGGGAGTGTGTTCCTCGGACCGACCGCGTTGTGCTCCTTCCCTATATCATGCATATTCATTAGGTGACAATTTCACCTCCTACACAAGGGAGCTCGCCACATACACACTTTCTATGCAGAGACTGCATCAGGCTACATCGATAAGATAAAGATAGAGAATGTTTTAATTGTACATATGATTAATATGATTAAAACAATAACATGAGCTAAAAGATCTCTTTTGAAGATGAATTACTAAAATCACGGTTGCGGTATTTTCCAGCGCACGGAAAGAATATTTTTTCATGAAATCCGTACTTTTACAATATGTACGGTAACTTTAAATAAACCATAATGTCTTGCACGTTCTTGAGTTTCATTACCCTTTCATTTCTAGAGTATTCTGTCAATCATGGGAGGATGAGAAACTTCAACTTTATTTTTATCCGGCTCGTGCTAAATATCCCTGATAGACCTTGCCGTATACGCTCATGAATGATGTAATGCAACTTGGCTGGGTAGTGCTTAGTTGGTTCGTCCATATATAGGTGAAATATTGTTGAAAGCGACATTACATTCTATTCACTCACTCACTCACTCACTCACTCATGATATAATGTTAAACTCTACATATTCTCAGTACCGTTATATACTTGCTGGCTGGCCTGTGAAATGGTAGATTGCCACGTATACTTCCTTTTGCTATGTACTAGGAGTCAGGGTATAGAAGGAAATCAAAAACTGTGGTAACTCGGCTCGACATTATTGGGAACGAGACATTCAACATTTTTTCAGTCATATCACGACGGTGCCTACATGTGCCAGAACACGAGAGTGTCCACAGTTCCTATTATCCTAGACACTGATCAGCCCAGCCAGTACAGCACTCGGTCACCCATCCCAGTATTGAACGAGCTGGTAGCCGTGTAGTCCTCGTTTATTGTTTTCTGTTTCTCAAAATCCAATATTGAAATTTTTCGTTTCACTTCGCGCAAATATGAAAATCAAATATTGAAAATTCATTCGACTTGACGTCCGTTCTCTTTTTTTTCTGAGTTTAACCGGGTCGTATAAGAGGTATGGAGCGTGAGAGACATTGGAGTTTCACTGAATGAGATGCCTGCGGCGTGATATTCCCATCAGGGTAGCACAAGCCGATTTCGCATGCGCACGAAGATGGCGGCCCACCAGACAGATCAGTACAGGTGGCATCCCGCTGTTCGCATCAATTTATTATCGTCATTAAGGCTTTAGCCAATCAGGAGGCAGTCTTGGATTTTCTTAGTTCTAGAAATAGATCTTTAGAGCGCTATAAACCCGCTATTGGTTATTGTTTTAGAATATAGTACTTATAAAGATACCAGTGAAAGATTTAATACCATAAAGAATAAACCATCGCGGTGATGGGCCGCGAAATCCGAATGGGAAGCGGCTCTTAACCCACCATTTCAAATAAGCACACAGCCGTCACGGTTGACATCAGACGTCTGAATGCTTAAACGCTTCAACGGTTCAGGTACAATCTTTCTTCTCTTTTTGGGAACCTGGAGCGTTGACGTGTTCAGACGTCCGTCAACGCTCAACGTTGAAAACGCTTCAACGCTTCAAGCGCCGGTTTAAGACGCTTCAACGCATCGACGCGGGGCGTCGAAAACCCTTCAACACTTTTAGTGCGTGCATCATTTCGTTTCAACACATAACACACACACAAAAGAACGTTCCTTTGGGGTTATGATTAGGGTACCCACATATTTATTATACTACATAGTGGAAAAGCCAGGCTCAACCCCGTCGAATGCCTGACTCCAGGGATCTATAGTGTAGTGAAACTCCCATACCTTTAATCCTTGTGGTTTTCCATATTATGGTCCACACCTGCTTATACAACCCGATTTGCGCTTTCCATACTACTCCGCGAATGGGTGACGGCATGGTGAATATCAATGTTTCTGTATCGATACTCCTAGACCTATACTGTTAAAAAGGGTGCTGTAATTTTACAGCAAAAAGTGCTGGCAAAAAGGGTACCAGCGCTTTTCACTGTATTTTTACAGGATGTCCCGATCTGTTTATATACATGTATCTGTATTTCTACAGCATATGTTGTAATTTTACAACAGCGGTAGTATTGCATAATTACAACAAAAATACCGTTAAATCAACAGAAATACTTGTACGAATCCATGGTCAGCAGAAAGTCCATTGGCCTATAGCATTTGAAGAAGTCAAGTTCTCTGGTGTCTCCCTTTCAAGAAGAAAATTCCCAGAACGTAATGGTTCGGTTAAATATAAATTTATATTCAGCGCCACCGATGATATAAGAGCAAACACATTTCTTTCTATCATCCTGCACATCAGCTTTGTGAAACGGTGCAATATTAGAGGCTAAGTTGGTCTTTGAACATGTACATTAACTCCAACGACCAGCCCCGAGGATTGAAACTTGGCAGGCAAACTCATTATTCCTCCTTGCACCTTTTAGATAAATTGTACTTGAAGTTTTCTGTGTATTATAGATGAAAAGATCTGGAAAGGTATACGAAATACACCTCGAAAATAATTAACACCTCGAAAATAATTAACGATATTTCTACTGAATGTAAATATACCCGGATAATGTTACAATACAACGTTGTTGCCCTTTACTCCAATTAATACTGTAGTTTACCCAGAAGATGCCAAACTACACTGGTTGTCTGTATTGCTACAGATATGAACTGTAAAATAGCAGTTGGAACTGATGCTTCTATTTAACAGTAAACTCCACTGTCACATTTGACAATACTTCCTACTGTAACTTTACAAACATTTTAAACAGTGTACGGAAGTCATATACATGTACCTGTATAGAAAAATCAGTCTGATTAAAAGCATATTCAAATATATTCGGAGAGACAAAGGTCTTATTTTAATCAGTCAAGAACTTAGAATAAACATGATGATTGTCTGTTTCAAAAACTTTATTTTGACAATATTCAAAAACAATATCACACATATTTATTCGAACTTTCTCGCCTTCTTCACCGTATCAAGTGTGTATCTTCACCGTATCAAGTGTGTATCTTCACCGTATCAAGTGTGTATCTTCACCGTATCAAGTGTGTATCTTCACCGTATCAAGTGTGTATCTTCACCGTATCAAGTGTGTATCTTC
>JAVTVY010035068.1:0-14540 GCA_036873755.1 Hanleya hanleyi | reverse complement strand
CGCTCCCGAAATCGACATGGAGGGGTCGAGTTCACAGTATGACAGCTAGGGGCATGCTAACACACTTTTAATGTTCAAAATGACGAAAAAACAATGTTAACAATCAGCGATAAATTTTAAGAATATTCCAACTATAGCGTGAACCTTTGTAAACACATTACTGTTGATCCGGTACTTCATATAGAATGGTGTACAATGGTACACGGATTAGCCTATCCTCCTCTGGTAGAGTGCAACTGGGCACGGGAATAATATCCTCATGTCAAACTATCCGCACCGAACCGCTTATTAAGTGACGTCCATTAGAATTAGATGCCACCTAGGCTTCCTTCCTTATATGTAATAATGTTATTCGGTAAACCACATGGGGTGTGGCAGAATATAGCATATACACGATTCTAATTATATCGAGGGCCAGTGTATTAGCTCGAGTTGCCTTGGTCGGTACCAAAACAACTATATCATAAAATATTCATCATATACCAGTTATATACATATCTATCGATGATATTGTAAAAATCAAATTTAAATCAGTCTAACGGTATGTGAATCATCGAAAATTTAATCCTCGGTATAATTTTTCTGATTACTTAGAGCTTTAAGAGAGCTGGTCGTAAATCAAGGTAACTAACTTGTGTTGCATGCATGTAATATGATAAAAAAAAAACAAAGAAAAAATATCGGTTCGTGTGAAATTTTTAGCTATAGACACTGTTAAATGGACTGACCCATGCTCCATTTGATATCCCCAAAAACATAGGAAATAGCCCTGGTTATGAAGCATATTCATGAAAAAATCATATAAATAGTATTTAACTTTTTCTCATAGTCTAACTGTTTGAAGATAATCACAATGTCTATCACAATTTATCAAATTGGATAAATGTTGCTGCTGTCGGCTAGAAAACTTTTAAAGGAAATCCCTATCTCTTAACCTAGGAAAGGGAGATAACCCACTGGAAAAACGTGGAAAATGATCGCCAAAGCGCGAAACCACCAGCGGACTGCCTTAAAACAATCATGTATCGATCTTACTGTGTACTAATATTAACTCAACCGAATAGCGGAACAGAAATATACAAAGGCGGTGAAGTGTATCAAATGGCAAGAAATGCTTTATCTGAGTGAATAATACTATGGGTACCCGGGATACGATAAACACTGTTAGGCGGCACACATACCGGACGCATACAAGGAAGTTCCAACATACATTTGAGTTATCCCATTGAACTTCATTACGATGTGATAGATTGGTGTCTTTTCTTAGATTACATGTAACTGCTGAGACATTTGTTATTCTGTCACGCCGTTTCTCTGAATCTATCTTCTATCTCTTCTGTGGCTAACATCAATAGTTAGATTTGTCACGAATGGTAGATGACTGATTGACCACAAAGATTTAGCACTTAGCCTCATTTTCAACGTCCATCTGTCTTTATTTCGTCGATGGTTCTTTCCTGAGCTAAATTCCATTAAAGTATCATAAGGAGACAAATGGCCCGCCTCAGCGATATTTCACTCACTACCTTCTATATGGAGTATAAAGTACGTCATCTTCAGTGCTGGGTCGCGTCACACACGTGATCGTAAACTGCCAGTAAGTCGCTTCTTCATCATTTTCGGTACAATATAGACTACTCGAAATTCTCAATTTTCTCTTAATAATATATATTTCTAGTGGATGACTGTACATAATGTGTATTAGATATATGTGAAGTTATGAGAATCTTGTTCACAACTTTGAACATTAGTGAATAAGATTGGTTAATGAGGAGAGTCAGTTAAATATTGCAATATCCGACATAATGTATCCTACACGAATTGCAAACAATGACATTTGTTTTCCTGCAACCTATTCAGAAATAAACGAAGCCTCAGGTGGGACTTTGTCCGTTACGCCACTAGTAGTGTTATATTATGTCATTGCAATGAATTTTGGAATGAACTCAACTGATTTTGCTCTAACGTAGTGAAAATGAATAACCATGGAAACCTAACGTTTTTAGATGATATTAGTACTGTGATTGTCCTTGGCATGCCCCTATTAGTACTGTGATTGTCCTTGGCATGCCCCTATTAGTACTGTGATTGTCCTTGGCATGCCCCTTTTCTTGCTGCACAATTACAACTCTCATATCTAACAAAACCTTCTCTGTGTCCTCTACAGTCAGGTATAACAACAAGGAGCTGAGACGCTGACAAACATAAAGCGCGAAACGTTTTTCACTGGAAACGAAATCCGCAAAATATACCATGTGTTTACTCAGTGACTATAATGTAGGATCGGTAATCAACTTTCCACCACATTGGTTGAACACATCTGCTGTCATTATTTGCTTAACGAAATTTGATTTGCTTACCTAGGGTAAAGGACAAATGGGGGGGAAATAATATTTCAACTAGCGCTTATTCAAAGTTATAAAAACAGTATAATTCAAATGTTATCCTACATTGCTAAAATTTAAGGAAGTTATTTAAGTACAAACGCTGGACATACTGGATGCGTGATCATTCCCTCATAGGTAGAGAGAGACCGCGAGTGTATAATAGAACAATGAGGATTGACACAATTACAAAGTCAGCAAGCTCCCAGAATGTGTGAAAGTAAAACATGAATAAATCATAGATTTATTCTGAGATTCGAAACCACAATTAACAAGCAGCCAGAGGATGCTAGGTCCCCCGCCAAAATGGCAGCAATATTTATAAGCGCTGTCGGTTTCAGAAGATATCCATGAGGATGGCAACAGCTACTTCACAGGCGTAAGAAGCAGAGGGGTCTTTCCACCTTCCCAGGTTTTGAGATCAACTCCGAATGGCTGACTGAATGTTGATTGCTACTGTAATATATTTTCTTTACCATGTAGCATGAAAATTATGTAACCGAAATGCAACCCCAAGAGACAACGCATGGCATATTATCTGCAAACTAAATTTGACAAGAATATGAAGGCATCCTCAACCTATTGCCCAGAAACCAAATTTAGACTTTGCCACAAGGAGTCACCACCTGTACATGTAGGTGCAAGCAGGCAAAACACAATCTCAAATGACATCTCATGTCATGGTATCGGCATATGAACTTTGAGACTCTGAAGAGGGGTCCTCAAGTTATTGCCGGTACTAGATGCCCACCGATGTTCATGTTATTTGGGGCGGGTCACATATAAATACAAAATTTGAGAATAATCTGATGAGCAGTTGCCAAATTATTGCCCGGAAACAAATTTTTCCACCAGGAGACGCCACCTGTAGGTAGAAGCGGGGAAAATACAATCCCAAGGAACATGGTATCGTGGGGACATCTGCATACCAAATTTGAGAAGAATCCGATGAGGATCCTCAAGTTATTGCCCAGAAACCAAATTTAGATTTTGATACCAGGTGACGCCACCTCTAGGCGCAAGTCAGTGAAATGCATTATCATGCGACATCTTATGTCACGGTACATTCTTACAAAATTTGAGAAGAATCCGATGGTCACAGGTCAGTTCTCAAGTTATTACCCTAAACGAATTTGTGATGTTGCCACCAGGTGGCGCCACCTGTGAGTGCAAGTGAGCGAAAGGCAATCCCAAGCAACAGCTCCTGTCATGGTAAATGCATGCCAAATTTGAGAAGAATCCGATGAGCCGCAACGTTTCTCATGTTACCCAGAAAGTTATCACTTGCAGCATGGAATAATGGAATGAACTCTAGTGGCGCCACCTCCGGGTGGATTTTGCAGAAACGCATCACCAACGGTGTTTTGTCGCAGGGAATGCATTTACCAAATTTTGAAGAAATCCGACAAATTGTTCGAAAGTTATCGCTCGCGAAGGATTTGAACAAACATGAACGGACATGCATTAAAGATTGGAACAAGACCCAGTGGCGCCACCTACAGGCGGATCTTGCTGAAACGTAATACCAGCGACGTCTTGTCTCAAAGAGTGCAGATGCCAAATTTCGGAGGAATCCGACAAAGCATTTAGGAGTTATCGCTTATGCAGTATTTGCACGGACATGCACTAAAGATTGGAACAAGACCCAGTGGCGCCACCTACAGGCGGATCTTGCTGAAACGTAATACCAAAAGACGTCTTGTCGCAAAGAATGCAGATGCCAAATTTCGGAGGAATCCGACAAAGCATTTAGGAGTTATCGCTTATGAAGTATTTGCACGGACATGCACTAAAGATTGGAACAAGACCCAGTGGCGCCACTTACAGGCGGATCTTGCTGAAACGTAATACCAACAGACGTCTTGTCGCAAAGAATGCAGATGCCAAATTTCGGAGGAATCCGACAAAGCATTTAGGAGTTATCGCTTACGAAGTATTTGCACGGACATGCACTAAAGATTGGTACAAGACCCAGTGGCGCCACCTACAGGTGGATCTTGCTGAAACGTAATACCAAGAGACGTCTTGTCGCAAAGAATGCAGATGCCAAATTTCGGAGGAATCCGACAAAGCATTTAGGAGTTATCGCTTACGAAGTATTTGCATGGACATGCACTAAAGATTGGAACAAGACCCAGTGGCGCCACATACAGGCGGATCTTGCTGAAACGTAATACCAAGAGACGTCTTGTCGCAAAGAATGCAGATGCCAAATTTCGGAGGAATCCGACAAAGCATTTAGAAGTTATTGCTTACGAAGTATTTGCACGGACATGTCCGTGCATGCACGGACACATAGAAGCAAGACCCCAGTGGCGCCACCTACAGGCGGATCTTGCTGAAACGTAATACCAAGAGACGTCTTGTCGCAAAGAATGCAGATGCCAAATTTCGGAGGAATCCGACAAAGCATTTAAAAGTTATTGCTTACGAAGTATTTGCACGGACATGTCCGTGCATGCACGGACACATAGAAGCAAGAACCATTTTAAAGTCCCCGGCCGCGTTGCGGCGGGGGACAAAAAGGCCGAGTGGTGTAGGGTGAGTGAGTGAGTAGGATTTAACGCCGTTTTCAACATTTTTTCTCTCATATCTCGACGAGGCCTACATGTGCCAGAACTCGAGAGTGTTCACAGTTCCTATTATCCTGGATACTGGTCAGTCCAGTACAGCACCCGGTCACCCATCCAAGTATTGACCGAGCTCGACGTTGCTTAACTTTGGAGATCTAACGAGGACCGGCGTGCCCACCGTGATACGCAGTATAGGGTGTTACTTGGATCTAAGCATGTGAAATGATGAAAATGATAAACTGACCGACATCGGGAGGTGGATGGTTTGAAGAATGTATGGAGACGAATGACGAATACTGAACTTATTGGGTGGGGAAGGGGGGGGGGGGAGTTAAATTTCTGCCCACATACAAATTGATACAGCCACATATAGTAGAATATCATGTAAATACTATTGGGATAGCTTCCCTCTTCCGTGTTACCTCCGAAAGGAAAACCAGTTAATACTTGGTTAGGCCAACACAGTCGGCAGTGATATACCATGGGGGCCTGTGCAAATACCAAGGTGCCACAAGGCACAAGAGATCAATGCTGGCTAACTATTGGATTACTTTAACAAGATAATTATTTATTCTTTCCTAGAAAATAATTTGTGTTTGACTTTCCAAAGTAGAAAAGTTTGTCTGAGGTTTAACCAACATCATGAGCTGACAGTTTTACCTGTACCTTTTAATACGGAAGGTGTCATATTTTTCGGAATCGTGTAAAGAGAGAGGAAATGGTATTGGGATAACCAATTATTTAGATTGTCTCTATTGTATAGAAGAGGGATTGAAGAACCGCCATAACTCTTCAAACATGGATGATTGTAAGAGCTTTATCTTTCACATCTTACTGTATGGAAATAATATGCTTATTTAGTGTTCAACAATGTTTCTATGCCATCAATAACTCGGTCGTCAGCTGTAGGTAAAGTCCGAATAGGGCTTAACAAAAATGACGATACCTTACCTTCGAATCTGGTCTAATTGAATGACAACCCTGTTAACGTGAGGATGGCAAGAGATTCTCGAGCTCATTCAGTGCTAGATCGCGTTGCCTTCATTAAAGAAATTTTTTTAAAAGAAATAAGCAAACACAAAGAGCAAAACGTTATTGATATTGAAGAATGAAGTGCATACTAATAAGAAAATTTAAATATTAAGACTAAGTATGGCAGCAGTTGATGAGTCCGTCCAAGATAGCTCCAAGTGAATTTGGACTGAATATTGCCATGTGGTTACGGAGTTCATGGTGAGCCTCAGTGCGCTGAATACTCTCTTTATATCATGCGGATGCCTTAAATGAGTTATCAAAGGCGTCGGAAGCGGTACGGAAGGTACGACCATAGCCGTACCACTTTTGAGCAAAATAAAACATACGAAAGAAAGAAGAAAATACAAAATAAAAAACAAACTAGAAATGCAAGCAGTTTTGATAGCTTCCAAGTTGAATAAGACTCTGATCGGTACAAAGCGCCATTGAATTCGTTAGCGGCTTCGAGCACCGGCTAGCCCTCTCGGGACAATCTCGATCGTACATGGACAGTAACATGTACGTTCATATGCATGATGCCAGTTTGGTGTTCACGTTATTTTATCAACGAAACAAGAAATTAATTTTCTTCATACGAATTCCGTTTTTCGCTTGTCCAATATGTCATAGGCCTACACGCTATAGGTTGTTTCTGGCTGCATGCTACCTTTACAGGTCCGTACCCGACCTTTTATTTCCAACAATATACGGTCTAACGAGCTTTGGTTAAAACAGGAGCTCAATAGCGCCTTACATGTTGTATCACCTGAACACACTTTTTACACTGTTCTGGCGTATATCCTATCTGGAACAAAACACTGCTCGGATGCTCTCTGTGAGCGCCATTTGGTGACTTTTTTTTATATAAAAAGCGCTACGCTGTGAGCACCTGAGTACCACCCTCTCAGGCTCTTCCCCTGCTTGGTCGCTTTGCTCCTTCGCGAATCGGTCCTTCGCTCTCTCGTAGACCCGGCGGAGTGCTGGAAATGGGAAGTGGGGCGAGGGGTCTAGTGGGGGCGTTAGCTCCCCCATCTCATAATTCTGCCGCAAGTACTTCGTTCTCCAAGTAATTCCCTGCAAGTAACTGTATGATGGACGAGGTAGAGGGGTTTTCTCACATTTTTCTTTCTTTTTGCGTCCCTTGTCGATGAGGTAATTTACTGTTAGAAGTCATGGCCCGTTATAAGAACTACGAGCGACAGCTTTATTATTGCAGAAATATAGCTAGCTAAATTATGAATGTAGACGGCGTTACTTCTGCAATGAATTTATCAACAACCCATTACCCATAAGAATTATATCGGTTACGTCTACACAATGTGACTCTTGGTTACGGTCCTTTACTGCATCGCAGAAAACCACCATCGATTGCGTTTTCATGGTAAAAGGGTTAGGAAAGAACTAAAAATACACTTCAATGCAGAGTGATTTTATTCGCCAGAAATCGCTCAGAACGCGTCTCCGACGATCCAGACCCCAGGAGCTTCCGGGGCCTAGTCGGCCCCTGGACCCTCGCCTAAAGTGCTATGATAATGGCCGTACCACTTTGAATTTGCTTCCGACGCCCCTGGTTATGGATATGAACAACAGCAACGAAGGTTCATATTCATTCTCGTTCATAGTCTTAGTCTTGGTTGAAATTTTGACAGTCTGAACTGTCTGCCAGAATTGTACTGCGGTGTAACAAAGCAGTTTGTCGTTGTTCACATTCCCAAGTCATCTATGAACAATGCTTACTCGGGGGTGTTGGTTCAAGAACATGAGGGATACCCATTTATACAACTGACAATAGCTATAATTGGGGAGAGATATGGCCTCGGTAACACAGAGAAGACAATGCATTGCAAAGAATTGAAATGCAAAACTATATATTTATACCGGGTATGTAGAATTTCGTCAAGAAAAATGAATCCGTTTACCCTGCTTATACTGTAATGTACTTTTAACCTGAATTTTCATATGTTGGCGATGATCAAGCTTTCCTACCGAGATTTGCTGGGGTGACACAATAATCAGAACCTCACTTGATTCGAATTTGAAGCAGCTTTGACTTTGAACTCCTATTATATTATAGCTGCTATACATTGGCATCTATATTCCCTACGTATGTGATATTTAGTGCCAGATGTAGCTCAACAATGTGCTCAGAATATCATCGGCCCACTGTGTACTTCATACGCAAACGAGTGTCTCTCAAATTATTAGTTCATCACCCCTTCTTGAAACGTATTAGTCTTTCCATTTTAAAGAAGATTTCACGTAAATTGATCAGTGCTTCAGGAGATATTATTGATTTCCGTAGTCAAAAGAATACTGGAGTCATCCACTGTTAGAGGGCAATAGCATTAGTGTGAGATGGGCCCAATGCAGACTGTCACTTTTAACAATCATTCCTTACAATACAAAGTGGGGAATGAGGGTGTTTCACATCATAGAGTTTTAACGATTTCTGTTTGAGCTACAATGACCCTTGGTACCTATGCAAGCTAAGCGACCGGAAGGATAACATCAATGCCATTGGGATTATATTGAACAGAGTATTACTAGAGTTCAAATGGCAGCAGGATAGAGAAACAGTAACAGATTTACGAGCAAGCGTCAGATCCGACATTCAATATTCAGTCGTCGTCCATAAATGAATTTACGCCTCAATAATCGAAATTACAACACATATAAGGGAAGTGGGAAGAGGTGCCGACATACTGACTGCGGTCACATGACTTCACAGAATAGTCTTTTGGTTAACCTATTCTAAAGCACATACCAAGAATCTAACGATTCGTGATATGTGTTGTATCTCAGGTACGCTTTTATTGTACCTGTTCATGTGGCAACTTGGATGATATGACGACACGGCCCCTAGCACCGGCATAAGCGGTATTAGATACAAATCTAGAGAGCTATGATGGAAATGCTCTTGACAACTCGCATACTGGTAATTGGTTTCGCTGTTTCGCTGTGACAACTCGTACATTGGAGATTGGTCACCTATTTCGTATGACAGTTATCATCAATTCCATATGTTTATGAAATACAATTCTATAGCACTTGTGTCAATAACATCGAGCTAACCGTGCAATTATTACACGATTTACCACGGCTATGTGAAATGTACATGTGTCAAGCGCAGGTGTTCATTAGGAGATTCCATTTCACAAGTCGGTTGAGGAAAAGGACTAGTAACAATCGAATAAAACAAACAAATAAATTACAAGATGAAATTTCCTTTTCAAGTTTAACTGTTGTTTCCATCGGGAAATTGATTAACACAGCGACACAAATAGGCATATATCCACGTAATTTCCCAACGGCTGACTCAGCTAACGAAACCATTCCCCTATTGAGAGACCACATACACGATGCCAACCGAGACGGGAGCATCGTCCCAACATCAGTGGACGAGTTTTTCAAAAAAAGGGGAGAAAGGTTGTCAAAGTTTTTCATTGTAATCTTTGTTGATAATCAATTTGAGTAGTATTATAAAATAGATTCGCCCTTGCCCTAAAACATAAACTTTTCCACACTAACCGTGCGTAAAATAACCATTTAGTACGCCTATGAAAACATTATTTCTTAAATAATAAAAAAAACACAAAAGAGGTTTTTACAAGAGTGAATCGGTCAACAGTTTTCAATGATATCAGCGATGACATGATTATGTGTTTTACATAAAATCATAATTAATGACCATTTTTCTATATGCAAATGAATTTCCAAGTCGTTTTCCAGAAAAATCGACGAAGGTCTGTGAACTGGCAGGTACAATGACACACATACACGATTATGAGTGAGACCAACCATCACTGAAATCATATATACTAGAAGGAACATACAGCGATGCATTTACATTGTATATCCTTTGCTATTTTCCTAGTTATATATTTGCATCCAATAAAATCTACTTTGATTAGAATTGCTTCGGTACCCGGTGAAAATGTTTGGGGATGGAGTCTAAATAATATAAATAATATTCCTTACAATAGTTAAAGGTGAACTGCAAAGCTTTTAATTTTATCTAAAATGTTGCTTATATACATCTTGTCTTTTGTGACATAACTTTTATACGTTTTTGGGGCAAATTATATTTTGCAAAATTGTACTAATAACAATATTTAAGTTATCCTGTTATAAATCCGTCTTGAAAACTTGCATCGCTTGTCTCTCTTGGTTTGTGGAACGTTATGACGTTATAGCGCAATCTCCTGGCTTCGATTGCATATATACCTTTCGTCTAAACGGCTGCAGGAATGATCTCTGCCCCACCGTAGCAACAATGTAGAACGGAAGGAACACTTCGTATGAGTCGATGATATTCCATTGGTTTGTCGTTTTGATTGGCATGGATCACCAGCGCGTGGTGGATAATGCATGAATGAAAGAACGTACCGGTGTGGAAGCAACGGTGGTCCGCCAGATATGAGGATCCGGGGACCATGGTATCTGGATCTGGGTGCCCGAAGGGCACCCAGATCCAGAAACGAAAGTCCTCCCTGGGAAACCATTGTCCCCCTACCAGCAGAAACCAGCGTCCTGATATCGTTGGTGTCCGGGTCACTGAAATCTAGACAGGAATGTCCCTTCTCATATATATAGGGCCCGGACCATGGCATCTGGCGGACTATGGGCGCTTCCACAGCTATGGAAGTCCTCAGAGTCCGGCATTCCTGAGAATCCGGTTGACCTACATATGAAACTAAAGGAATAATAAAGACTAGAAATTCTGAACAGAGGTTCGGCCAGCTGATCGGTGGTGCAGTGGGTAAAGGCATAGACGGTAGACAGTACAGCAGAAGGTAAGATTGTGGGTTCGATCTTACTCGGGGTCAGTTGAAAATGTTTGATTTTCTGCATTTCTCATGTACAGCTTTAGTATACGTCTTGTAAAGTTTTACCGTCGCATCTTTGTTAAATATATACATATTTTTTAGAAAAAAAATAATTTTATATATTTAAGTCAATATACATCTTTATCATGAGTTTTATCTTTGATTGTTTGAGCGAGATACTATTCTTTTTTGGTATAACCCATTTACATAGAAATGCGAAAAGTGAGTTCTTGTGACCCGCAAATAATATATTTGTAGACTTCGGCTAATATGTATACATTACTGGTAGTTCAACCAAAGGCGCTCGCAAACTAATGGTGTATTCGTGACAAACACCGGGTATATTTGCGTATGCCATCCAAGATTAAATAAGGGTGGCCCATAGGGGACATCGGTACCTTTTTTTTTACATTTTTTTATTATATTTTCTGCATTTATTGGGGATGTTCTTGATTTTCGCCTATTTTCTACAAACAGATTTTAGTTTATCACATGTTTTCTTCACATGTTTGTCATTTCTAGTAGCGTCGACATAAATGACTTTATCGGGGTTTTTTCAACGAAAAACAAACTAAACACTTGGAAACGTTCACACCGTTTAAACGGCAGAGTAAATCTTTAAACCGTCGAGTTTGCTGATTGTCCGAGGATACGTGTTTGTTTTTATTTATATAATGTTCTCATCGCTTACATCCATATCAATATTCACCAGCTTCTTTATCTTATACTCGTATGTATTAATCGAATTGTTTACTACAGGGACAGAACAAGCCCTCTGAGGTTTTATCCCCGTCAACTACCTTTTACAACTATAAATTGTCCAATTATTTTATCTTGATGAATAAATAAACGAATGAATGAATGAATGGGTAAACCTTTAAACCGCGGAGTAACCTTTACACTGCGGTTGCTAGCTTTACTTCGCGGTTTAAAGGTTTCCGCCGTTATTAAGAATGCGAGAAATCTGAAGAAATTCTGTGTTAACCTTATCTGGCCTGGGATGTTTAGGACTCGTCCAGGCCTGGGGGAGGGGTGAATTTGCCCCCCCCCCCCCCACATCCAATAACTATTTTTATTATCCCTTGAGGTAAAGGGACTGAAACTTACCACACTATACCTTTCCGTCAACCTGTACAATGAAATATAGAAAAAATCCAAGATGGCCGCTTTGATGATGTCACAATGACGTCATTTTCAAAAATACCTTTCTTGGTCGATTTTTTGATCACATTTTGCGAAAATTTAATTCACATAATCTTTCCAAAAAACATACCCGATAAAGTACCCGTGATTTTATACTTGATCCTCTGCTCGAGAGGTTATGCAAATAGGCTCGAAATGACTCCAATATGATAAAATACAAATTAATGGAGTGTCAGCTCTCAATTTTTTGTCGTACCGGAGATTGCGCAGAAAATTTGGTGGGGGGAGGGGTGGCGAATGTCAGTAGTAGGTAAACCGCAAATTCCTTATTATTGACCTACTTTTGTGGAGCAAGTGTGGAGCTCTCGTCCAATCAGAAGCGAGTATTTCAAATCTGTCACAGAGCTCTCGTCCAATCAGAAGCGAGTATTTCAAATTGACCAAAAAGCTACCTCCAGCACAGGAGAGTTCCAATTTTTCCAGGTCAAAAATAGTTCCATGTATATTCCTCCGCGGTGATGCGGTCTGGCGGAGAAAAAGTAGTCCCTAGATAAAATGGTCCGATTGGGTCGAGTGAGGTATCAAAGTGAAGCCATCGTGAAGGGGCATCTAATGGGCTGGGTGTGGGGTTGAAATATCGGCATTATGCGCATGCGCGGTCGCCGAAGGGTATGAAAATAGACATTTTGGAGCTAGGGGAGTCCCTAATGGTCCAATGGGGTCGAGTGAGGTATCAAAGCGAAGCATTCGTGAAGGAGCATCTGATGGGCTGTGTGTGGGGTTTAAATATCGGCATTCTGCGCATGCGCGGCGGCCAAAGGGTATGGAAATAGACGTTTTGGAGCTAGGAGAGCCCCTAATGGACCGATGGAGTTGTATGAGGTATCAATGTGAAGCCTAGGTGAAGGGGTATTTGATGACTGGGTGGGTGCATGTAAAATTTTTCCTGAAAAAAAAAAAAAAACGGAAAACGGACTTTATCGAAAAATCCGGGAAAATGCCTATATGGGGTATGGGGGGTATATAGGTCGCCGGGCTTAACGGGGCTCGCCTATCAATAGAGTTATCTCCCCCTCGTTCCAGGGTGGGTGTATGTAAAAATTTTCCTGAAAAAATACGGAATACGGACTTTATCCTAAATTACGGGAAAATGCCTATATGGGGTATGGGGGGTATAGGACCATCCTGGGAAACCTACTTCTATACATTTGCGGTAGGGTTGTGGGTCTCGTTTTACTCGTCTCGTCATTTAGAACATGATAAGAAGTGTCCCCGTGCGAATCGGTGAAATTTTTGAAAAAAGTCACCGAGCCCCATATTGGCCCATACTGGGGTATAGGATCAATGTTTGTCCCCCTGGGAAACGTACTTCTATACATTTGCGGTAGGGTTGTGGGGTCTCGTTTTACTCGTCTCGTCATGTAGAACACAATAGGAAGTGTTGCGGAGCGAATCGGTGAAATTTTTGAAAAAGTACGATATAGCCCCATATAGACATATATATATATAAATATATATTCCCATACTGGGGTATAGGACCGATGTTTGTCCCCCCTGGGAAACCCACTTCTCCACATTTGCGGTAGGGTTGTGGGGTCTCGTTTTTCACGTCTCGACATTTAGAACATGATAGGAAGGGTCGCGGAGCGAATCGGTGAAATTTTTGAAAAAAGTCACCAAGGCCTGGGTAGGCCCATACTGCATGGCTATGGGTGTATAGGGCCATACGGGGTGGACATGTTGGAGTCTAGGTGAGTCCCTGGTGGTCCAATGGGGTCGAGTGAGGTCTTATTTTGAAGCTCTCGTGCAGGAGCATCCGACTGGGCTAATGGTTCGTCCGTGTGCAATAGTCTGCGCATGCGCAGCCTGGCCCGTAGTATAGAAAACAGGCATTTTTGGTGCTATGTAGGGGTGTGTTTGGGATAGAGATGGGCTATTCACGGTTCGAATGGGTCGTGTGAGGTGTCAAAGTGAAGCTTGTGTGGGGTAGAGTCAGAATGGCGTGTTTCTAAACGCATGTCGCGTCAATCTGTGCATGCGCAGTCTGGCCGTAGTAGAGAAATCAGGCATTTTGAGGGGTATGTGGGTGTGTGTTTGGGGTAGAGATGGACCCCTATGGGTCCGAAAGCTCTCGGGGTGTAGACCCCGATTTGGGGGGCTGTTCACAGCATCTGTGACGTCATTGGTGACGTCATCAGTACGAGTAGTAACGCATGTCGCGTCAATATGCGCATGCGCAGTCTGGCCGTAGTAGAGAAATCAGGCATTTTGGGGGGTATGTTGGTGTGTGTTTGGGGTAGAGATGGACCCCTATGGGTCCGAATGGGGTAGAGATGGACCCCTATGGGTCCGAATGGGTCGTGGAAGGTGTCAAAGTGAAGCTTGTGTGGGTTAGAGTCAGAATGGTGTGTTTTTAAGTGCAAGTCGCGTCAATCTGCGCATGCGCAGTTGGTTGTAGTAAGTAAAGTGGCCATTTTGGGGTAGTACATGAAGGTATTTGGGGTCGAGATGGGCTATTCACGGTTCGAATGCGTCCTGGAAGGTGTCATTTTGTAGTTCTCGGGGTGTAGACCCTGATTTGAGGGATGTTCCCGTCATCT
>JAVTVY010035067.1:0-14377 GCA_036873755.1 Hanleya hanleyi | reverse complement strand
CTCTGTTAATTGTTCAAATCTGGTAGTCAAACCACTGACTAAGCTATGAAAGTCCCTCCTTTCCGGTATACTAAAGTCACTCAGGACAGCTCTTGCTTGCCCTTTCAAATTTCCTGCTAGAAAAAATGCCTTTGTCTGAAGATCCCAATTATTGATCTCTGCTAAGATCTCAAATCGGTTTAAATAATCTTCAAAGTCTTCAGATCCATCAAATGGTTGTGGTCTCAGTCTGGGTTGTGTATTTCCTCTAGCATTGGTACCATTTTCAAAAGTGTGTGGTCTAGGGGGAGATAATCCATTCAGGGGAGATAACCCATTGTTATACGGTGAATCTGAGTTTCTCTTCCCACCTCCCTGGGCTTGGGTTTCTAGCTCTAACTGGATCAGACATTCCCCTGCTATCAACATGCACTTGGGGATGTGGGATATTATTCTCCCTATCTTCCAAAAAATTATCCTGCCCTCTGTTCTTGAAATTAGAGTGATCAAAACTTTCTATATTTGATATGCTAGTTCCAGATCTAATCTGAACTCCATGACTATGTCACTTTTTCTTCATGTCCATTTTGATTTCTATTTCCAGATAAGACAGATCCCCAGTGATATCCTGCATCACGTTCCTTATCCACTAGTGAACTCAACATGTCTTTAGGAGTAGAAGACTGGTATACAGAGTATAAGGTCATATCACCAGCGGCAGCTAATTGTGCATTTTGTCTAACTGATGGCCCCCACCCAATATCGCTCTTCGTGACACTTTGTGAAGATGCAGGCTTCTGCAGCTCCATACCCCTAGGAGAATTCCTGAACCAATGTAATCTTTGTCAAGATCTGTTATTAAAGACATACTATTGTCAGACGATTTTGTCCTCGTCTTTCGTCCATGTCTGTTCTCGTCCTTGGAAGTAATTATATTTTCAAAATTTGAGAATTCCCTATATATTCCATCTTTCATTGATGACATTTGATCTTGTAGAGTCGTTAATAAAGTTTTAGAGGTCCCATGAAAACTTTTGAGTTTGTTTCTCATTTCCATTTGCAGAGATATTTGAAAATCGTCGAGTTGTTTTCCAAAGTCAAATGTCCTTTCTCTGGATCCAGATTGACTTAAAACACTTTCTTCCTGCATTCTGGAGGCTGTTCCATCATCCAGTTCACCAAATGTGCCTTGTTAAAGGTTACAATATTTGAATCATCCATCCTGAATGTTTCAGTATTTTTCCTCCGTCTTCCAAAGTTCCACTATCCGAGTTGGACAAAATTACTGTTCACCAGCAACACCGCTGCCACCAATGTAACGTTTAGTCGAGCGGTATATTTATATTTGATTTGCGTTACTGCAGCGGGTAAGTGGTTAACCTGAACCAGGTGAACAGCGTGCAACTCAGGGGAACACAAGGAAAGACACAAAGAGTTTGAGTAAAGTTCAACATATTTTATGTATCAACAAATGTATATATATATACACAGTGTTACCAATTGGTATAAATTGGTGTAAACAAATCCGAATTGGTGGAATACGAGTAATTGGTGTAATTCACCAATTGGTGGAAAATATCTTATTTGGAATAAGGCAACCTCCTGGAAAAATATTGTTAATTAATAACAACAAGGCACTGAATTGGCTTGAAATGTCTCAAGATAAATATTTGTTGAAAACACCAAACCGGTGATTCCAAGTTACAACTTTGGTGGAACACCGGCTTGGTGAAAATTTTGGATGAGCCTCTAGAGTGGTTCAGAATATAGAAAAATCATGAAAATAATTGTAGAAAATATCTCAAAGTAATTTAGAGATATATATACCAATGCTTACCATGCCTTTCTGGTATTTACAAGCGCTTGAGTCATGGTAACTAAGGTAATTTTGATAATTTGGTTGGCGTTCCGAAAATGCACTCTGCGAAAGTCCCAGCAAGAGTCTGAGGATTCCAGCCATTCAGAGAGCCTTTTATATGCCGATATAAATGAACTCTGACATAGTTCCAGAACTAAGGGAAGATAATCGTATCAAATTACATGTTAAAATGACACGCCCTCTGTTGGAGAAAAAATGTACTGAAACATGGCCGCCTTCGCTACAATCGAGGGTCGACAAATCGGTAAAATGATGGTTTTACAGGTTGGTTGGTTGTTTGAATTTTAACGTCGCACCTAACCTTATTGGTCACACGCCAAACAAACATACCCTAACAGAACCCTAATCCTAACAAAATCCTAACCACGATTACAAAAAAAATTGTATTTCGAATTTTGAAAATTTGGCTCTACAGACACTGATCACAATGGATCCTCAGAGAGCCCAATCTGTTTGGTACTTTTACAGTATAAAAAGAGTATTTGAAAAAAACCAATAGTTTGCCGATATTTACTAGGCACCGGAGTGTCATAAAGGTAATAATAGCTGATCTTGGTAACAACTGTGAAGACTAAAATACATCATTGAAGTTCCCGACGTAGTGACCAGCCAAAATAACATGTGCGGCGACAACTGGTCACACCATAACACAGCTGCACAACAACTATAATACAACAGGTAAATCTATCCCGTTACAGTACTTTGTAGGGCAGATTTGAGGTCTGGTCTGGTGAACTGTCGTCTTGGGGGCACGGTACTTGTTTCATGATCTTTCTGCGTCGAGGCATTGTTAGTTCCTCCTGTTCAAGTGGCTACTTTTTTATGTAGTAAATCAGGAGTAATTGTTTAGTTGCTCATCAAGAATTTGTAGTTGATAGCTTCTGGTTGTGACGTCATCACTGTTGTGAGGTTGTCATGGCACTGGCAATATCGCAATAAACTTGTGGCGTGACGTCATAATACAATGGCCTGGGATCAGAGGAGACCAGTGGTGTAAGTTTTTCGTTTCTTTGTTGAAACTTGGTAAAAATTCCGGGTATTTTTGTTTGGAAATTTAGATTCTGTTCCTGTTTTACCAGAAAAGTGATACTTGATGTCGACTAAATCGTTATTTGATCCTTTAAAACGCATATTTTCCCTTATCTTAATCAAGTATTCATTGGTATTTATATCTTCAGATGACATAATATCTTCTAATCTTTGTAAAACTGTTCAGCTTGGCACAAGTTTGTGGGCGATCATCCCTCGACAGATTCGTTGCTATTAGTTACGAGAAGAAAACAAGTGGATAACTCCCAAGGTGTATTCCATGCCACGAAGATTTCACAGTGAAACATATTCTTATCGATGGAATAAATTTTAAGATTGTAAGAGATTTTTTATCGAGCAGCTACTGTATCTAACCTTCTTTGAGAGAAATCGGTTTGTTGCATAAGTTTTAATGTGTTGAATTTTGTTTGACCGTCGCTATATAGCTGAGATATTGCTTGACGCGACGTTAAACCTTAATTCTCTCTATCTCTCTCTCTGCTTGACACATAGAAGAGATATCTTTTTGGATAGTTGCCTCCCCTTGTAAATTTTTATTCTGAGGTTCTTCAGCTATTATAAATTAATGTTTCTATCTTAGAAAGAATATAAATACAAGATGACTATTGTCAGTTTCCATTGCCATTGAATTCAATTATTTCTTTCTTTCATGATTTGATAGCTTTCTGTACAAAAAAGTATGTTCAATTTATTTTTAGCTTTTTTCATTTTTCTTCCATCAACGTTATTGATTTATATCCAACAGATATCATCATATTATAAGACTTCATGACAGGAGGGGGATGGGTTGCTAAAATATTGGATTTTTTCTATGTGTATCCAATGTTAAAATTAGTGGAAGGGGCGTGGGGAGGGGTAAAGGGGTGTCCAAATATTCCAGATTTTGGGCTTGCTTACTTTATGCAGGAGTCCCAATTACAGGATTTAATGCTCCTCTTGGGTACTGAAAATTGATATTTTTGGTCTTGAAAAGGTAGCGAATTTTGTTGCCTCAAAGTTGTGGAAACCCTGTGTATTATGATACAGCTTATACACAAAAAAATGTATTGGTTTGCCAATCACATTTTCTTGCTATATTTGACAGAAATTGGCTCGAATGCATTTCCATCCATCTAGAACCCCCGAGCTTCCAGCCTTGACCGCGGTCTAAATTGTTAGGATAGTATTTTCAGGGGGAATTTTTTACAAAAACCCACTAACATCACTCAGGAGAAAACCTTTAATTAAACGTCCATAATGGCTAAGTTGATACTCTTATATCCTAGTGTGTGTGATCTTGTCTCTTATTCCTTTATATAAACTAAAAATGGTTGAGTCTCCAACCCTCCTTCAATGGAGCTACAGAGGAGTTTGGACAAATTCAAATGAGCTCCAGTTGTTACTCAGGATTATGAACCCTCAGCTATCTGTTTGAATGAAACTTTACCCAAAATGAAATTTGAATTACGGCAATATATACCTGATCATTCATATGCTTTGAAAGAGCATGGAACGTTTGCAGGAGGCTCTTTGGATAACAGAAGGCTTTCCACCGTCCTGGCATAATGGCATTGTTATACAAGTACCAAAGCCTGGCCGTTTCCATACAGAACCTGGTAATTATCGCCCTATTTCAGTGACCAGCTCTGTTTGTAAAACAATGGAACACATGATGAATGATCGCCTTGTTTGGTACCTAGAAACTCAAAAGAAACTTATTGATATTCAGGCTGGTTTCCGTAAAAATAGAAGTACCATTGACCGTGAATGCTTTCGCCAAGAAGGAACATGTAATTTCCATCTTTTTTTGATTTCGAAAAAGCCTATGTTACTACATGGAAATACGGGATTCTAAAAGACCTTCATACTATGGGATTACAGGGCCGATTATCCATTTTCATATCCAAGTTTGATTGGGTACAACCATGTCGGGACATTCCGATCAGGGTGTCCAACAGGGCAGTATTTTGTGTACTACTCTGTTTAGAATCAAGATCAACAACTTAGAGACTGTTTTGAATAAATTAATTGATGGTTCACTCTTTCTTGACGATTTCAACATTTCGTGCAGTGAAAAAGGTACACACAGCTTTGTCTCGATATTATTTAGAAATGGTGTCTAGAAAATGGCTTCAAATTCTCAAGAGCTGAGACAAATGGTATACACTTTTGCAGAAAGTATTTCCAGCGCAAAGATCCAGTACTTTAGGTTGAACTGCGATCAAAGTAGTAAAAGAGGCCAAATTCTTACGAATACTGTTTGACCACCGATTAATGTTCTTATCGCATATAAATTGCTTGAAAGCTAAGTACACAAAAGCTCTTGATTTGTTGAAGGTAGCTGCCAAGTACAAGTGGCGAGGAGATGAACAAACGCTTCTCCATTTATATCGATGACTTGTTCGTTCCAAGGTGTATTTCATGCCACGAAGATCTCACAGTGAAACATATTCTTATTGACTGTATAAATTTTCAGATCGTAAGAGATTTTATCGAGCGACTACTTTATAAGATCTTTTTGGTCGGGTGAGGGAGAACTGTGTCTTGGGTTATTTGAGAGAAATCGGTTTGTTGCATAAATTTTAATGTGTGTATGTTTTAATGTGTTGAATTACTAAGTTATTAATTTGGATACTTAGATTTTGTTTGATCGTCGCTATATAGCTAATATACTGCTGAACGCAACGTTAGCGAAGCTAGATCCTATTCTCTATCAAGGACTAATACTTTGCCCTGGAACGTTCACCCCCGATAGAAAGCTTATATGTCGAAGCAGATGAATTTCCTTTAGAAACGAAGAATTAAACTATCACTGCAATGTGTCAGAAATTTGCGATCAAATCACTCGAATCCTGCATATAACTGTTTTCAACCCTCAGTACGTGGATTTCTATTTAAAGAAACCCTCCATTATTTCACCTCTTGGAATTCGTATGAAACCACACATTGTAGCAGCTGAAATTAAGCTTAGTCAAATTATATTCAACAAGGTCTTATCAATTCCGACATGGCAGTTAGCTAAACCAGAAGTAGATATTATACTAACGAACATAAAAAGGCAGACACTACCTAGATTAACTCACGAACATTTACTAAAAACAGAGCCAGTCCCAAAGTGTATTCCTTGCCACGAAGATCTCACGGTGAAACCTTCTTATCGACTGTATAGATTTTAAGATTGTAAGATATTGTTTTTATGAAGCAACTACCTTTTGGTCGGGTGAGGGAGGACTGTGTCTGGTTATTTGAGACAAATCGGTTCGTTGCCTAAGTTTTAATGTGTGTATGTTTAATGTGTTGGATTACTAAGCTATTGGCTTCAGTACTTATAATTTTGTTTGATCGTCGCTAAATAGCTGAAATATTGCTGAACACGACGTTAAACCTTAATTCTCTCTCTTATAATGGAACGTCTAGAACGAAAAAAAGAAGCACAGCATATGTTTATGCAGTGTCTGTCGCAGACCAGCGCGAACAACATTGCAGGGTCACTGTTAATTTTATCTGGATATGTTAAGTATATTTTGACCGTGACTTGTGAGTTTGAGCTTGCAAAACATAAACACGTACGCATAACTACAATGTCTCAGGTATCCATAGAGGTGCGATACCTGCATGTGTTATGTGTATATCCTGTCTGTCGCAGATGGCTGGGGTCAGTGTTAATTTTATCTGGATATGTTGAATATATTTTGGCTGTGACCTGCGAGTCTGAGCTTGCAAAACATAAACACGGACCTCAACGCATAACTACAAGGAAGAGAGACAGTTAAGGTTTAACGTCGCGTTCAGCAATATTTCAGCTATATAGCGACGATCAAACGAAATTCTAAGTATTCAAGTTAATAACTTAGTAATCCAACACATAGAATTACAACACATATAAGGGAAGTGGGAAGAGGTGCCGACATACTGACTGCGTCACATGACTTCACAGAATAGTCTTCTGGTTAACCTATTCTAAAGCACATACCAAGGATCTAACGATTCGTGATATGTGTTGTATCTCAGGTACGCTTTTATTGTACCTGTTCATGTGGCAACTTGGATGATATGACCACACGGCCCCTAGCACCGGCATAAGCGGTATTAGATACAAATCTAGAGAGCTATGATGGAAACACATTAAAACTTACGAAACAAACCGATTTCTCTCAAATAACGTAAGACACAGTCCTCCCTCACCCAATCAATCTTTATGGGATGCTGTGAATAATAACAAACTTCATAAGTCAAAAACAACTGTAGGCTATACTCATCTGAACAGCCAGAAACGTTTCGATCAAATCATGATCAGGCGATGTAGAATCGGCAATACACGATTAACTCACGAACATTTATTAAAAAAAAGAGCCAGTCCCAAGGCGTATTCCATGCCATGAAGATCTCCCAATGAAACATATTCTTATCGAATGCATAAATTTTAAGATTGTCAGAGATGTTTTTCATCGAGCGACTACTTTGGAAGATCTTTTTAGTCGGTTGAGGGAGGATTGCATCTTTGATTATTTGAGAGAAATCGGTTTGTTACATAAGTTTTAATGTGTGTATGTTTTAAAGGGTTGGATTACTAAGTTATTGGCTTGAGTACTTAGAATTTTGTTTGATCGTCGCTATATAGTTGAAATATTGCTGAACGCGACATTAAACCTTAATTCTCTCTCTCTCTCCTTTTGTCTGTCCATCCGTTGGGGCCTCCTTGCGCGGGGCGTCGGGGCGTCCGTCCGTTATAAGATAGTGATACATATGCTGAGCTGAGTGAAGGCAAGTCGGTAGGGTAGGTCACTATGACGATAAAAATAATGGTTATGTTCCAGCCATCGATCATTGAAAATATCATCAGAAGATTCTAAAGATATCAAAGATTATTTTCATAACTGTTTCAATATTTGTCTGATTCAATAATATTCCATGAAAAATCAACGAAGTTTGATGTGGACTTGACTCTATGGATCAGATAGCAGACGAAATGCGTACCGATTTATCAAGAAATAGTCCCCAATAGAAACAGCCATATCGGAATATCGACTTCATCGAAATCGAGCATTAAAACAATATAATGAACTACAATAAATAGCTTTAAGAAGCATAAACGAGCTGTTGGTGTACAATGTCATGCGCCAAGGTCACATTTCGTAAATATAAACAACATGGCCACTTCCTTGATCAGGAGCAGGCAAACGTGATGAAAATTTCAACTGCACAAGGTACGGTAATCTCATTCACAACAGACAGCATATATATTATGTTAATAAATTTAAATTCACTCCCAAACCCCAGTAGTTGGTTTACGCCATTTGGTACCCTCCAAATCACAGTTTCATGTTATGTCAAAAGCGTGTACAACAACAACATTCAAAGTGTGACAAACTGGCAGAGTGTGACAAACTGGCAGAGTGTGACAACTTAAGGAATTTCCCTCCAAGGGTATTACACTCTGCCCTACCAAGTTCTCAACAACTCCTGTTGCTCAAAAATGACAATGACACAATCACTCCTCCTTAAGCTTGGACTCGAGCCTCAATTGTATACCCCTTAGTTCCAGTCCATGACATAGTCGGTCAGTAGGTGTTTGTCGTGCTCCCCTCATGCCCTCAAGCTGTTGAATTACCACCTCCGCCACTCAGTCCGGATTGTCGCCGCTGTCTGTTGCAATTTCCATCAACGTGCGGTAGTTATACATTCTCGCCTTGGTTAGCGACCCCATGACCGCTTCGGCATCAGATTATTTGGGAACTTATAGTCCCGGGAAGGGCGAGCACGTTGTATTTGTCCATTAGATCCTGCAAACCATGGTAACAGCAGATGCATCTGTCCATTCTAACATCATTGCCACAGCCTCCCAGTGCGCCAGCTTCTGTTTCGGGGTAAGGCACTTCCAACTGATTGGTGGCCATTGTCTCTCTTGTCCTTTGACTCCAATTATAAGTTGGCATGGGGCATCCCACTCACGTCTGGCAGGTGGTAGAAGTGGCAGGAACCCATACTCCAACAGTTGTGTCGCTCTAATGCGATGGTCCTGTCTGGTGTTTGGGTTGTTGGATGGCGGCCTAGACTGTCGAGTGGTGGAAGGTGCATTTGTGGATAAATCTAGTGGTGCTGGCTGCCGCAGGCAGGATGTCCTGGTGGAGGGAATTATGGGACGAGATGATGGCTGTACGTTGGTGGTAATAGACCAGGTGGAGTTTCCGAATCTAGATGTACGGATGGTAGAATGGCTGCAGCAGGTTGTGTAGGTAACGATAGATTAATAGACAATCATACTGCGAACAGTCTGCTTTGATGTATTATGTACAGATGACTGTGAGAGACCTGATGGTAGTTGAGTGGCAGGAACAGGTTGAGGGGATGGGGGGTTGACTGGTGTGAATTGTTGTAGCGGAAGAGGTGTGCTGCTCGGGGATTTTCCTTCGGATGGTAAACTGACTAGAACAGTCGTTGAAGATTACAACACATATAAGGGATGTTGCTGCCTCTACAAGCCGGGATTGATGGTCAGGGTGTTCCTCTGTTCTTGATGGCTCTAGTAATTGTGGCTCATCCTCGTGTTGATATTCTGGTGTGAGGACCAGCCCTTGGCGATGGTTCTCCGAAGATGGCTACCTCTGATGTTGGTGGGACTATGGGATCAGGAGGAATTGCTTGTGGGGTGCTGAGTTCCGAGTCCAAACCTGATCAAAGACATCACTGGCTTGATCCATCTGCGGAGCTCCGTGATAAGGAATGGCTCTACTCCCAAGGCAGCAGCCATATCCTTGGCCACACGAGGAAAGCTGCTGGATACAGTATACCCATCTCCGGTGGGCCTGGACAAGTCCGTCTCCTTTTGAATCAGCATCATCTTCCGGGCGATGGACTGCATGCCCCGAGCGTCAGCATATGCTGATGAAGAATGAGTGGCACCATACCACAAATTGGCAAAATTTCTCCCCACCAGCCATGCCCAGATGTAGTTTGGCTTCATTTGTATTCCACAACTCTGAGTGGTTCTGTTGTGGGTGGCTTTTCCGGATAATATACAGATGGTGACTCTTCGAGCCATGGTTTCTTGGCTGCCGAAGGTCGACAGATCACAATTTTCAGCGGGGATGCAGTGCGAGTCCGCACCATGGTGTGCCACCCGTCTTCCCACTGTTTGAGACTCCTACTCGGTTTCTCGCAGCTGCTCAGTCAGCTCTTTACTAGTTGTCCGGCGGTGGAAGAAGCATTGGCTGTCCAGCTTGGTGCACACACAAGGCGCCGGTAGTCATCAGGGCATGTTGCAAACCATACACCATTTGGCTCACCCCACATGTCCTTGGGTAGATCTGTCGCAATGGTGGTATGGACACGACATATAACTTGGAGGCTTCGACATCATGTGGCTTTCGAGAGCAACACATATCACGAATCGTTAGATTCTTGGTATGTGCTTTAAAATAGGTTAACCAGAAGACTATTCTGTGAAGTCATGTGACGCAGTCAGTATGTCGGCACCTCTTCCCACTCCCCTTATATGTGTTGTAATTTTTTCCTGTATATGGCGAGATTCTGCTGGTGGACGTTTCGCCCCCGAGGCCCGCCCCATGTACAGACCTTTGGTCTTTGATATATGTTGGCATTTGTGGGAAGTTGCTGCTGGATCGACATCGAGCCTTACAGACTAGTCTTTTGTGTTAAATGCCGTCATTTACATCTGACGACGATACAGCTCACCAATCTCCAATGTACGAGTTGTCACTGCGAAACAGCTCACCAAGTACCAGTATACGAGTTGTCAGAGCATTTCCATCATAGCTCTCTAGATTTGTATCTAATACCGCTTATGCCGGTGCTAGGGGCCGTGTGGTCATATCATCCAAGTTGCTACATGAACAGGTACAATAAAAGTGTACCTGAGATACAACACATATCACGAATCGTTAGATTCTTGGTATGTGCTTTAGAATAGGTTAACCAGAAGACTATTCTGTGAAGTCATGTGACGCAGTCAGTATGTCGGCACCTCTTCCCACTTCCCTTATATGTGTTGTAATTCTTGGTGGGGAATGTATCACTGCGCCGGCAAGACGACATTCTGAAAGACACAAGACCAGGTTAAGGATGGTTTTCAGGGATAGATACGCTTTTATTTAATTTATGCAGTCAGCCTTTCATCGAGGTTTAATGTTATTTTTGTTTGTTTATGGAATTTACACTTATAGCACATTTTAAATGTTGCATGGGCTCAATCTATCAACACTAGACTTTTTGTGGAACAGGAATACTCAAGTCTTCTACTTGAAAACAATGACTGAGCTACATCAGTCGTAGGGGCGGTTGGATCCACATCAAGCTTGAGGTGATCAATCCAAAACGTCAGTGGGTTGGGAGCTCCCTAGTTGTGGCAACTGCAATTGCCTTCATATGCTACACATAGTCACCATCTTCATCCATCAAATTTCCCTCAATTCCTCAAACTTAGTCTATCTCCTCTCATCTAGAATTCACTCAAAAAGCCCCGAAGACATTCTCCCAGCGATGTGCTAACCACTCTTCAAGTTTGAACTTCCCTAACCAAAAACAATTTAACCAAGACTGGAAGTGAAACATCCATCATCTAGGCTGTCTTTGCTGCTGTGTACCAAGTGAGCGGGTGTCGCCTTTTGTACCCCATCAAACGATCAATGTGAGCGACCTTGGGCTGCTGTCTTCGAGATATCTTCAATTTTGTCTGTGATGACGAAAGGTTCCTTCCGTCTAGAGGTAAGCTTGTGACATACACCCGGCTTCCACACAGGGCAGTACATCCAGGCAGCTTGGCCAGGGGGCAGTGGACGTTTTTTTTTGGCCTTAGGTCATAATGTCTTTTTTGGTAATCAACCCGTTTCTTCAGTGCCTTTCGAGCTACCTCGTATGCTTTTTCCAGAGAGCAATGCAGATCTAATGTATACTCACACACATTATGAGGTTCATCATCCTCTTCTAGTTCGGGTCGCCCTGTGAATGCCTCCATCGGACGAACGTTCTCCATACCGAAAACCATCATATTCGGTGATTTCTCTGTCGTGGCGTGTTTGGAAGCACGGTAAGCCATCATGACCTGTGGCAGAAATTCATTCCATGTCTGTTGTCTTCTCTCACAGTAAATGGTCAGCAAAGCGGCTACTGTTTTGTTAAATTGTTCCACAGTACCGTTGGCTTGAGGTCTATAGGCACTGGTTCGAGTTTTGTCAACTTGCAACAGATCACAGACTTCACGAAATAGTTGGGACCCAAAGTTAGTCCCCTGGTCAGAGTGGACTTGCAACGGTGTGCCAAATCTGCAGATGAACTCATTCATCAGAGCACTAACAATGGTCTGGCTCCCTTGGTTCATAATTGGTACTGCCTCCATCCACTTTGTAGAGCAGTCTGTTATGACCAAGATTTCGTCACTGGTAGAGGTCCTAAGATGTCTAGAGTCACCTCCCTGGACTCTCCAACGAGATACGACCCAAGAGGACCTTTGCCTTGATGCTTTGCTGGTTTTCGAGCAGCACAGAAATCACACTCGATACAATACCGTTCAATATCCGCTTTCATTGCAGGCCAATAGACGGCATGCTTGATCTTGCTCAGTGTTTTATCTACGCCTAGATGCACAGCAGATGGAATGTCATGGTAATGCCTCAGGACAGTATCTCTACAAGTTTTAGGGGCCACTAGCTGACGAACAACCTGATTGTTGTCATCTGTCCACTGTCTATAGACCATTCCTCCATGAAGCTTCAGCCTATCCCAGTGTCGCCATATGGTCTTGAGCCCAGATGAGAGGTGAGAGATGGAAGACCACTCAGGCCTGCTTTTGCCCTCCTGCAGGGGAATTATGATAGGACCAGTATCATTGTCCTCTAACTGCTGTTGATGGACTTCCTCTGGCGACCAACCGTCGAGGATGACTTGATTCTGGTAGAAACACGAGGTGCCCCTGCAATGGCTTTTCCCTCATCAGCATCTCAGCAGTGAGACAAGTGACAGTTAGTCAGACGGAGGACGTCTTCATGAGGACTGCAACATTCTTCGTCTGATTCGTTATTTCTATCATTCTGTCTTGCACATGACTTATAGGGGTTCCTTGACATTGCATCGGTATTGTTGGGTGCACTCCAGGGATTCTTCCATATGGCATGGAATAGACTATGGGTCCGTTTTCCGGCCACCAATTGTCGTAAAATCTTCAACCCAAATCACTTATATATGTATATTTTCTGAAAGAGCATGATGAAGCTATTATCTTAAGACGTAGTACTGCTAGGTTATAGAAAAATAAATCTCGAACATTCCCCTCCAAGCTTGCTTCATTTTTCCTAGAAACCCCCTTAAAATGTCGAAAAATGGTCCAATTTGGCTCAATTTCCAGAAAAATCTGTATGAGCGATTTCAATTAAACCCTCTTACTCACGTTGCCTGGTCCGGACTCAACTTAAAAAGGCAAAAAAAGTGGGAGTCAACCTGCCAGTTTTTTTTCAGATTTTCTTCCCGTAAATGATTCCAGATTTTTAGGCACACCCAAGGGGCATAACTGAGGCAGGACAAGATTTACTGCATGATCCCGATCAGCGTGTAGAGGAAGCCAGTCATCGATCTGTACGGTCTCGGATGTAGAGAGATTGGGAGTCGGACGTGTTTTCACTTCGCTCTGAGGAATTTGCCTAATTCTGCGGATTTCAGCTGATGTTAGCTCTGATTTTTGTTTAGTATATTTTGTGAATACTTTTGGCAAGTACCTGCTGTGAAAGTTTGGAATTATTTCTCAGTGTTTGCTGTTCAGGACGTTTTTTTGCCTTTGTCAGTTCGGCCCGGTCTGGGAGGGCAGAGGTCTGCCATTACTACAGTCTCGGTATTTGTGACTGAGAGAGTCGGCGTTTTTTTTCTGTCTCTCTCTTCTTTTCTCTGTTTGTTCGCTGTCTGTAAATATTTCGTATTCTGCTTGTGTATATATTTCCTTGTTGGTTTGGTTTACTTTGTAGTTGGTTCGTTTTTGTGCAGTTTGGCTTAGGTCGATTTGCACATATCTGTATGTCGAGCTGGGCTAGATACATGTACATAGTGAAGGTGTATGCTGTAGGCTAACCTTCAGAATACAGGTTTGCGCGAGACTTTGTTCTCTGTTCTTTTGTTCTTCGGCGTCACCCGGCAACTCGCCGGGCTTAGAACTGGGCTATTGTTCTGCCTGGACCTGAGGTCCTCCTGAAGAGTGTGTATTGTTGTACTGGTTACAGTATACACCTTTGGAGTGAAGCTCCATCGGGGGGTAATCAATGTGTACTCTGTGGGGGAGCTGCTGGGGTGTGTGCGTGTCACTCGGTGTAGTTATAGTGAGACTCCCTAGTGGGACTGATTTTTTTTTTTTTTTTTACTATGGCGGCGTTTAGAAGGTTTGATAGGTCACTGAGCCTAAAACTTCTAAGCATAGAGAACGCTAATGCGATTGATATATACCACGCATTAAAAGACACTGTTGGATCAGGACGGGCAGTGCTTACAGTT
>JAVTVY010035066.1:0-14830 GCA_036873755.1 Hanleya hanleyi | reverse complement strand
AGATTCTTGACGATGAATATTTAAAAAATGTTGGGAAAACAGGCAACACAAATAGAGTTTACACGGGCGAGGATTTCTTGTTTTATTGCTCGGAAATACGGTAGAACGCCTCTCCGGCCATCTAAGAGCCCTGGAGCTTCCGGGGCCTAGGCGGCCCCTGGAAACTCGCCTAATTGTGCTGTGACAGTAGCCCCCCCAATCATGAATTGCTTCCGCCGTGCCTGAAGCATACAAATAACTGAAACGAAAAAAGCCCCAGAGTATATACATTTGCGTACACTTCACGATCCATAAAATCTGATAAATTACAGGTTTTCATATCACTTCGGAAACAGATATTGCCTGGTCTTACAAAATATATAGGTATGAATATCTTTCGTGTCATTCAAGAGGTGTGGTAGATCTGTAATTTTGAACAAGTAGGACATCACATGACTCGTAACTGGCGGGTGACGTTGGTGTTACGTCGGTAGACTTTAGCTGATTGGCTGACGAAGTCACGTGGTATTGATTTCTGGAAATTCCCTCCTGCAGTTGGCGAAAGTAGGCTGAAAATGGATACACACGATCTCAGGGTCAGTCTTACCGCGTATAGATGACCCAGATGGTTACAGGTTGAGAGTATATACTGTCAAAAATTATACCTTATTACCATCAACAAATTTGTATATCCTTACGCACGCCGTTCTCGCACCGTTCTAGCGGAGTATACCAGAGGCGAACGCAGCACGGGTTGTGCGTTCAAATGAACGATGCCATTCGAAATGGACAATGTCGATGTCGCATGTCAAGCGACAACATCTAATGCCGTTCGGAGTGAATTAGGAATCGAGTAATATCTTTGAAAAAAGATGGGCGATGTTTTTATTTTCCATCCGGTATTGTTTGTTTCTCAACGGACAAGGAACTGTCAGTGTCACGGTGTGTGACTGTTAACAAAGATAGCAATAATGAGGTCGCCCATTGATTGAAATTGTAGTTTAAGGGCCCATTCGGATTTCGCCGCCCGCCACCTCGATGTATTATTTTAATTTCATGGTACATTTCTTAGTTCAGTTAAGAACTTTACAAGGATGAAGTCACTCATGCAGCCTTGGACACGAACTTTATAGCTATCGAGTAACATCCGGTTCCTATGTGATAAGCATTAAATCCAGAGTTCCTAATCTAAACACATGCTAATTAAGGACACTGGGCATGGCGAGTTTTGATCAGAAGAAATTGATTTCATGCAATTCCATTGGTTTAAGATCGTGTTATAATGGTTTAACACAGACGAAGGCGGAAGAAAAACCTTCAGAACGAAAGACTGTATGTCCAAAGCGAGCGTATTCGACTCCGTCGCAAAATCACTTGTGTGAGATAGTTGAAATGCTGATTTTTCTATCAAATCAAAACAGGCAAAATTCTATTTCTCTAGCAGTTAACTTAGAAAAAATAAATAAATAAATAAATAAATAAAAAAAGTGCAATGGTTGCATTAAAGCGAATATATTATTGATCAGAATATGCCCTCTTGCCTATTTTGGTATTCTTGACACATTTACAGGGAGGATTTTCTCTTGTGACAAAAATCAAAATCACCTCAAACCAATATTATATTTTCACACACACACCAAAAAAAAAATTAAAATATTAAAAATATATATATATAAAAAAAGATAATTTGAAAGAACCAAAAATACTTTTGGTTTGAAGCGTCACGTTTTTTCAAAAGAGAAAATCCTCTCTCTAAATACTTGAAAAATGCCAAAATAGACCAGAAACACATCATAATCAATCATAAATCCATCTATCTATATGCTAAATCTAGATGGATAAACACGGGTATACATGATATCAGAAATCGATGTACAACGGCGCAGCATCTGTTTTCGGCACCTGCTCCGGTACTAACGATCACACGCTTTGGATCTGCATCTTGATGTGTTCTATGTTTATTGGTATACTTTCGTGCGATGAAAAACATGAAGGAAAATAAAAACATTCCATCACTTCTTAGTTGAATTTGTCGATTCACCCAAAACGCGCGTGTACAGGTTGTGAGAGGCGGTAACTTTTACACTTTATTTGCTTGAATGACGAAACGGGTATGATTCTTGTGTGGATTTAACCACCGACATACCAAATGTTCCGTGAAATATATACACTTTATTATAAAATAAGACTTTGAGACTTCATCCAAGAACCACAAAGCACAAGGTAGACAGATGACGTAGATTGGAGCCTTTTATACCTCCAAGAGCGAGCGAGTACCCCTGGAGGTACACTATCGATTGTATGCCGTGAAATATATATCTATCGACAAGGAAGTGAAAACGAAACTAGTCTCTCCAGACATGGTAGTGTGACTAACGTCACACGACCTAAGAAGTAGGGTTTGATATGATTTAAGTGTGTACTCGAGAGATGACTTGGGGGCCCTATGTGCTACCGTGAGAGAATTTAAATAGCAGACTCTAATTGACAGTGGGTCCTATTAACTTTCGCAGATGTCACCGCTGGTGAGTCATTAGCGTAGCAACTATTATCGCCCTCAGTTTCTATTACCATGGACACTTATCAGCCCAGCAGTACAACACGAGGTCACCCATCCAAGTCTTGGCCGGGCTCAAAGTCGCTTAACTTCGTTGATTCTACGAGAACCGGTGTGTCCAACGTGATATGCCGCATCAGGAAACCTTCAAAACTCACAGTGAAACATACAGCCAAGGGTTCCCGATTGGCATGACAGTGCACTCGCTGAGCCATCAATAAATAATAAAAAAATAATTATAAATCACATTTTCATCAGAATTCGGTCAGCTCAGAACTTGATGGTAACAATGCCCTAATGCACGTTCATGCCAAAAATGAAGGTTCTAATGTCAACGGTTCTCCTTATTTTGCCGACGAAAGGATTCGGATGGACTCACTCACTCATTACCGGACAATTTGCAAATGGTAGCCTACTTCGTAGGAAATTCTGATGAATGAAATAGTTCCTGATAGAAACTATACATTGGAGCAAATTATCTCTGCCAAGAATAAATGATATCAGCACGAGATTAAACAACACAGGTCTATGTGAAAGAGCTTTATTTCAATAATAAAATAGATTTATTCAAAGCTGTAAAACTATAATCCCAGACTTGGCATTTTCTTGTATGAAATATGTCGTGTTCATTTGCATTCGTGGATGTCGACACACAAGCTATTATTATTTAAATCGATCAAAGACAAACCAATAAACGTGTTATGAGTATATATAATGTCTCACATAAATTTTACATACAATAATGATTGTTGAAAAAGCAAAAAACTTAACTGAAGGTTATTTGTCAACCATATTATTATTATTATTTTATTCATGCGTTGGTGAATTTACAAACACATACGAAAATATATCCTGGAACTATCAATTGAAAATAGTAAAAAATAAAACAATCTGTGTTCATATACGTTAAGCTTTGTATGCGGGAAAAAAAATTGGGCTCGCAAAATATAAGATTTACTATTACAATTTGGATACTGTAATATTAGAATACGAGTGGGTAAATCGGTGCATGAATAAGTTATTTTTTATAAAAGAAAATTATCTAGCTACGCCAAACGAACCCAGTCAAACATTCTATTTCCATACTCTCTAAAAAAAGTTGAGTGAAATTTCACTCAAGTAAGAGTAGAAATTCATCCCACTCAATACTTGAGTGAGATTTTCACTCAACTTGAGTTACTTTTCACTCAACTTGAGTTAAATGCACTCAACTTGAGTGACATTCACTCAAGCATAAGAGTGGAAATTCATCCCACTCAACTTGAGTGGTTTTAACGCAAGTTGAATGAAAAGTAACTCAAGATTGAGTGAAGAGGTACATTTCACTCAAACTTGAGTGGAACAGTTCACTCAAGTTTTTTTAGAGAGTACAGTGCAATCGATTTCATTCAAATCTCGAAGCGGCATGTCAGGACACATTTATGAGAATCCAGTCAAATCAAATATTGAGCAAAAGAGATTTACCTGGGCCTGTTTATCCCGGTATTTGAGTTCAGTGGTCGGTAACCTCCTTGTTCTTCTGGATGTCGATCAGAAGTGTCGATATAGCCAACCAGACTGAATTTTGTTTTGACAGCTAAAATCGCTCAAGTCGAGATCAAAGATAATTTAGCTCTGTGTTCATTTCTGAACACCGATTAAAGTGGTCAACTTCATACAAATATATATCTGGTGGCATTGACCTGATAAGCTGGGAACAGTAATTCCTAGATATACACAGCGCCTTTATTAACTTTTTTTACCAAGTAAAATACAGCCTCGTGTTTTGAAACTTTCTAGATTTACTAATTCCTTCCTCAAAAAAAAGAAAAAGAAGCAAAGCATAGATTCCAGAAGCCCACATCCGCTCTTCTTTGATCTATCGGAAAGACAACCATAATTAGCATCGCTTTTTGGACAAAGGACGTGGCGCGTTTCAGCAAAGACTCGGCCCCATCACTCGATGCCTTCTATTATTCCGAGTACCGGTACCATATACAACAAGATGTGGTACATGTATATTATGCCAATCGAAATATTTCATTTTAGGTACTTCAACCGAACCTCATGTGGGTAGAATCCTCGATAAATCGCGCAGGGTCCTTTGCTTTCGGGAACCTGTCTAGATTTGGTTAACGGAAAGAAGTCAATATTACACCTATCCCTGCACTGTTAACAATCGCCCGTGGATTTTACGGTAGAATACCGGCAGCTCAGGCTGCCAACCATCTACCGTAAAAATAACGGTGACCGTAAAAGTTGTTTCACGGTCACCGTAAAATGTACGGTGATATACCGTAAATTTTACGGCGTTACCGTATAATATTCATTGCATAAATTTTTCTAAAGTAAGATAAATATGCAAATGAACCATAATATAATTCCTGAAACTGAAAATGACGCGTCATAAATAATAATAATGGGTTGGCGTTACACTGCTGGGGTCGTTTCTGTCCAGAGGCAACCTCCCCACAGCGCATGCTCCATTTCGCAGGCTCCAATAACATCCCTGCCTCCAATAGCGGAAGTTGACCTTTACTACGTTGCTATGACGTATAGGGGAAACCAACCAACGCACGGTTCAGTTTGAATCCGACCAAACGACTCCTTTAGTGTTGCACATGAGCGAACTACTTTTCATATGCTCTGTCCAGATAAACAGGGAAAATTATCTCCAGATAATTCTTTTTGACGCTAGGTCAACGGAGGTATTATGCAGACTTGAAAAGTAATCAAAATTTTCGTTAAACATCTATTTTACTATATATGATGTCACTTCCGGCGATGTGCGCGAAGGCCCCGAATCCGGTCCAAAAATCTGACTGGTGGCTGGGGTGTTATTAGACCCCCAGCCAGGTGGTTGGTCCAGAGGCCCATTCACAGACGGGCATGCGCAGTGCCCTCTACTATAAACCAAACCACGAGGAAGTTGTCTCACATAAAAAGGTTCAAACAGGCAAACATGGTACCTTCTATTGACCCCAACAGTGTAAGCGAAATTAGCCAAAATAAAGCTTGTCCTTATGGTTCCAGTATCACATCCACTTATGGGTGCCAATCCCACCCTGAATGGTTAATGAAACTCAAGATAATTCCACAAGTCCATTTTCGTCCGAGTTAGCACGACGAAACAGTCACAGATTACCTTTTCTAACATCCAAATGAGGTGAAACAGGTATTACATTAAAGATGAACTAATAAAATATAACAAAGCATGACTTTTTGAAAGAAACTAATAATGAGCAGAGTAATCTCCCATTACATTTGCACTGTGAATAACGGTATTCTACCTTTTACCGTCAAATTTACGGTAATATACCGTAATTCTGAAGATACGGTAGATTACCGTCAGCCTTACGGTAACATACCGTCTATTTAACGGTACTTTGTTACAGTGTGATAAAGGGTTATAACAGTAAAACTTTTACTGTATACACAATCACACAGTTCATAATCATATGTGACAAATATTTGATTGCAGTTTATGCAAATAAGTAAGTAGGAGACACTCATACATTTGGCTATATGGTGTGCATGCAGCAAAGAACAAGTCAGACAAAATTTAAAAAAAAAGCCCCTTGCACAAATCTTCAAACTTTACGTACCAGTGACTGTCAAATGTTTTGTATTTCTATACAAAACAAAAATGTATTGTTTCTTCGTAGAAGCTTGTGTCCTGATTTGTTAACAGAAGTTGTGATGAAACAACACATTCTTGCGTTGAAACTATAGCACACGCCTTGCGTTGTTCAAATGGGAAGGGAGCTCGTGTTGAACCAAAAAAGTGTTTATGCAGTACCGGTACAAGCATTTGGTAAAAACATTCTCTGTACATCAGAGGCTATGCGTGTTGTCCTCAGTTCTCCCGAAAACGTATACATCGCTACATCTTTCTATATTTGTAGTGGTTCGACTTGGCCCCATTGATCACCTGGAAAAACTGTTTGGCTTTACGTTTTCTTGCAGTATACTTGACATCCGTGCCCAAGATAAGAGAGTCTTTGGCCAAAGTGAGTTCAGTGTTGGTGAAAGTGATTAGCCCAGTCACCGGTAGAGGGAAGCCATCGGCGCCCAATTTGTTGAGCTGGGGTTTCACGTACAACATTACAGCGGCATTGAGGACTGTTTGAAGCTTCGGGACATCAATTTGTCCGATTTCGGATTTGGTCGAAATGATTCTTATATTCATTTTGTCAATTTCTCCGTAAACTTGTTCCTCCTTGATGGAAGCTTTCAAAGTGGTGTTCAGATCAACGTTCATAGAAAACATGAAATAGGCGCTTCCACTGCGGACTCGGGCATCGAACGAGATATCTGCCGTAAAGTTTAGAGAGATCACGGAAGGTGAGATTGTCATTTTGGGTGGTTGGCTAGAAGACATATGCAGCTCAGCGGTGCTGTTGGGATACTTGGCTCCAGTCTGCGGAATGAGTTTCCCCAAGCATATAGCCATCAAACCGCCCTGGCAAGTCGTGTTCAGAAAGGATCTTTTACTTGGCGGCAGATCTTCGCCAGTGACATTTGTCTTCAGCAGGCCATGCTGGTGGGCCACATAACCCAAAGTGTTCATCAGATAGTCCGAGGCCACAAAGTATACCATCTTGCTACTGCTGGTCAGAGCGGGGATAGCGGGGGCGGGAAACGGCGCCTCGCTCTTCTGGGCGGACCAAAACACTTCTCCTTTATGAAACGTATCCATAAATTTAGAGGTGAAAGTCGGAGGTGAGAGAAGCCTATAGTCTAGAAGAAATTTGTGAGCGATGTCGACAGTCACCGGCAATTTACTCAGAGATTCCTCCGCGTTTTTATCAACGGCAGACATGGTGGACGAGCAAATGATCTTCTGCACCTGCTTTTTCAGGGGGTTGATAAATAACCCTTTTAGGAGGTTATAGAGCCAAGATGCGTCACCGTGAAATTTGAGAGAAAGATGGCCGATCTCACAGTTACATCCAGACGAGGTTATACTCGGTCTTCCACCTGCATCCTTTCCCATCGACACGGACAGAGTAAACGTCGTTCCACTGATGGAGACATCCACGCTCCCGTGACCACGGATAGGGATTAATATCTTCTTGTATTTATATTTGAAGTCGGCGTGCAAAGACAGACCCAGTGCCGTCGCTCGCCATGTCAGTCGCCGTCCCGTCTGAGGTATGACGTTACTCCCAGGCTTGTTAAAGCCAGTGATGCGCATTCCGGTCAGGGAATACTCCAGGCCATGTTGATCGCCGTGTTGGTCAGGTATATTCCGCCCTTGTATCTTGGCTGACAAGGAATCAATGGCTGCCTGAGCGGCGTAGTTGAATCCCTTCTGAGTTACACGAGCTTGAAACCCGGGATTCGGTGAGCTTCTGATAACCTGAATTTCCAAAGCGCAAATGGCGAAAATCCATAAAATCAGTGTTCCCGACTTCATCATTTCAGACGAATTCTTTGCTTCAACTATACAATCTCCTGACTTATATTTAGTCTCGCTCTGTCTCGAACTTTCCCTGTGGTCTAAACAGCAGTCGACAAGTACTGACAGGGAAGAAGTATAGCGCGACTGTTTCATAAACGTTAAACCAACTTCCGCCTTTGTCAAATCCAATCACGCCTCTGCGAGACATTTGCATTTGGAGTACACAACGTCATCTACGCAGACGTGATTTGACTTGGGCTTGGAGCTTCAAATGGCCAGCAGTTTATGGCAATCTTCTCCGTAGCCCCCATAAGACTTAGTAGGGAGTCCGCTCCTCGTCTCTTAGCCAGCGTTAATGGGCTATTTCATGATGGTATTATTGCCCCATCGGTGGCCTCACTTCCTTGGTTCCTGGAGAACTCTGATTGTATGCTGCATAACTGATTTTGGCATCGATATCACTACTAAAACGCCGTGCATACAATTTAATACTCTATATAGTTACTGGGCGACCGGTTGTAACCCGCCTCGCCAATCCCCTGATTTCGATTGCATACCTTTCTTCCGATCGCTCACAGGAATGATTAGATTTGGAACTATTTGTAAAAAGAAGTGTGTCTGTGTTACCGTATTGAAAGTGATAAACTGTTACTTTTGTAAACGCCGTCAAGAATGAGCACGGAACGTCAGGCGTAAAGGAGGTTTACGTCACGGTTCTCTCGAAACCTTACATGACGTCATGTCACTCGGGTGAGTTCTCGGCCCACGTGGTGGTGTGGTTATCGTTGTATCTCGTATGAAATACCAACTACCTCGCTGGGGGTCTAATAATACCCCAGCCACTAGTCAGATTTTTGGACTGGATTCCGGGCCGCGCGCACATCGCCGGATGTGACATAATATATAGTAAAATAGATGTTTGCCGAACATTTCGATTACTTTTCAAGTTTGCATCATACCTCTCTTGACATAGCGTTACAAAGAATTATCTGGAGATTATTTTGCCTGTTTATCTGGACAGAGCATATGAAAAGTAATTCGCTTATGTGCAAGTAGTAGTGTCTACCATTTACAGCGCGCATTTTGACGAGTGCGCAGGTGTTTCTGCGCAGATTTGTGGCGGAAGTGTGGCGGGGTTTCCCAGTGGGGGATTCCCCAGTGGGGGTTTCCCAATGACGATCACGTGATCAAGGCATGTCTAGACTTGTTCTGGGTTGTACAGTTCTGCCATACGGAGGATGGGTACTAGTATTTCGCTGACGTCCTAGTAATAAACATAATCTATAGGTGTTGTGGCGGCTGATGTGGGAGGTGGTGGTGGGTGGTGGGTTTAAGATGGCGGCGAGGTGGTGGTGGATGGTGGGTTTAAGATGGCGGCGAGGTGGTGGTGGGTGGTGGGTTTAAGATGGCGGCGAGGTGGTGGTGGGTGGTGGGATGGCGGCGAGGTGGTGGTGGGTGGTGGGTTTAAGATGGCGGCGAGGTGGTGGTGGGTGGTGGGTTTAAGATGGCGGCGAGGTGGTGGTGGTGGGGTTTAAGATGGCGGCGAGGTGGTGGTGGGTGGTGGGTTTAAGATGGCGGCTGTGGTTGGTGGTGGGATGGAGGTGGTGGTGGGTTTAAGATGGCGGCTGTGGTTGGTGGGATGGAGGTGGTGGTGGGTTTAAGATGACGGCTGTGGTTGGTGGTGGGATGGAGGTGGTGGTGGGTTTAAGATGGCGGCTGTGGTTGGTGGGATGGAGGTGGTGGTGGGTTTAAGATGGCGGCTGTGGTTGGTGGGATGGAGGTGGTGGTGGGTTTAAGATGGCGGATTGTAGAAAAACGTATAAAAGGAGGCGATTTTTAGGGGTGGGGTGTATTCATTGCACTACCCTGCGGAGCACTCTGACTGACCTGACCTGACCAGCCTGCCTGCCTGCCTGTCTGCCTGCCTGCCTGCCTCACCTCTAGCCAGCCAGCCAGCCTGCTTGCCTGCTTGTATGAGCTGTGGAGAACCTTTTACTTTTTTTCATTTTACCAGTGCAAATTCACCAGCCTATTACATCGTTTTTCACCAGCCTGAGCCCACAGTCATCCCAGGAAGTGAAGCTTCAAAAGTACCGTGTTCGCCTCATTGATGACATGCAGCTGACCAGTATCACTCAGTAACACCAATCAACACCGTACACGTATGTAATATAACTTATTTTTTAATGACATCTATGCTAGGAAATTACTCCCCCCCCCTTCTCGAAATTTTTCAGCTTAGGTCTTTAGGAGAACAGTAAAAAAGACATCACAGTTATTTCCCTATATTATGGAAACTTGTAGCGGCCAATTTATAGGTAGGCATTTATATATTGGCAGAATTTTCTCGTGTAACTCAACCATCCCTCACATGGATCAGCTGTTTTTATGTCAACAAAACAGCTCTATTTTTAGTTTCATTCGCGCGATTGCATGGACGTCCACTGTCGGTTTTGGACCATTTATCAATGCAAATTTCACGTATTTTCTCAAGCAGCTCATGACATATAACGCTCCAATAATTCTCCACATATGCAGTCAGTCCTCCAGGATATTTTTCCAGCAACTTGACAAGGAGCACGGAATGGGACACCGTACATTTGTTCTACGTTACACATTCCCGCTACATCATGAAATATCCGTACACCATCACTATATATGCCTACGATCTTACTATTTATAGAGTTTGTCGCTCAAAATCACTCATTGACTTTATCAACAAGAATTACACCATGCCTCGCGCATGGCTCAGCTGAGATTACAGCGTAGTACTGCCAGCACCAACAACGAACTGGCAGACGACATGATCCAACAATTGACTAAACAGACAAGATCTCTCTTACCCGTACGTTTCAGTTTATCTCAAAGTGTTCACAATACATTCTAGAATAATATGATGCACGAATTGTGTCACAAAATGGCGCATAGGATGACAATTGGTACAATTCCCCGGATAATCGCACATTTCCAATCATAGCGCCATCTGAACCTTATTACGCAAGGGAGACAACTCGGTCTAGGCCAATCCTCTCATTCGCGCATTTCCATAAATTTTGCCTTAAGTAGGGGTGGTCATTTTTGTGGGTTTTACTATGGGCTGTGAGATTGTAGAATACGCTGGGGAAAAGCTATGAAATTTGTTTTTAAGTACCGGGTAGGTCTGTATATAACCCCATAGGTCTACTGGCTCAGTGCATAGGTGCATATTGGGTGGACATGTTGAGGTCTAGGTGAGCCCCTAGTGAACCCATGATGTCGGTTGAGGTCTTATTTTGACGCTCTCGTGGAGTAGCATCCCACTGGACTAATGGTCCGTCCGTGTTCAATGGTCTGCGCATGCGCAGTCTGGCCGTAGTAGAGAAAGCAGGCATTTTGGGTGTTATGTGGGTGTATGTTTGGGATAGAGAGGGACCGCTATGGGTTCGAATGGGTCGTGGAAGGTGTCATGTTGTAGCTCTCGAGGAAATAAATAAATAAATAAATAAAATAAAATAAAAAATCGGCGAGTAGTAGACAAAGGGAAAATTGGGAAGTACTGACCATGCCCCAGAATACTTCAAGGTGATATGCATAGGCCTATGTAAGATGTAATCTACTTCACATTTTAGTAGTATAAAAAGCGCAAGTCCTATTGACCTTGCCCCCTCCAAAGAAATAAGAAGTCGTGACCGCTTCATTGTCAAAATCGGCTCTATTTTACAGGAGTATATACGATCAGGATGAGGCGACGTGACCGATCGAGATCTCCCTTGGCGCGTGAGAATGTGAGAGGCGAACACGACTTTCCTGAGGATCCAGCTGTGCCTCCCGCTGACGCCTTGCCCGAAGACCACCCCGTGAGTGATATCTATCGGCGCCATTGGAGCACCATCCGACGATGTTTCCACCGTCATCGCCCTATTCAAGACTTGTATAATTTCCGGCTACAGGACCTCACGTATCTTCCTAACTATGCCGAGAACATTTTCAGAGACCAAGTGACAGCATTCAAAGTGAATATGACATTCGGTTATATTCTACGGCACAAAGAGACGGACCAGGTACGGTATTTTTACCCGAGCAATAATACCTATGTGTTTGACAAACCATTCACCATCATCAATCGTGCGTCACTGGAGCCCCTCATCGACCAACTGACTACGTTGGACCCATTGGAATGGGCCCGGTTGCAGCGGCCCAATACCAAGTGACTGTGGAAATGGTCACCAACGTGACATTTTTCGTGACCAAAATGAGAGATCATCCGATCGGTGCCCCTGTACTACTACCCCCTTGGCTGCTCAATCGAAAAGGACTGTATGCATTAACCGGAGGCGCACATGGCCCCTACAAAGACCAGAAATGTCTGTTCCGGTGTTTGGCCATTCATTTGGACGAATGTCATCCCAAGACTTGTGATAGTAGGGCCAATATCTATTGGAGACATTATTTAGAGGAACAAGACCTAGATCCGCGGCAGTTCCGGGGAGTCCCATTCAAGAATTTGATGTCGTGGAGTCCCTGTTCAACGTCAATATCTTTGTGTACCGTTTACTACGGGAAGAGAAGGAGGATGAGGAGGATCATGACACATTTGTGGCTGAATTGGTGCATCGGTCTTCAGAACGGTATGCTTCCACCATGAAAGTCAACATCTTTGATGACGGCGGGGTGAATCATTTTTCCCTGATCTATGATATGAGTCTGTACGCGCAATCCTACAGTTGTGCCCAATGCCATCGGGTGTTTCACCACTCACTTCGTGATTTACATCGACACGAGAAGATTTGTGATCACACTGTCAAACGGAAATTTCCTGGCGGTGTGTACCATAACACGTCCACCATCTTCGAGGAACTGGCCGATGAAGGTCTCATCATACCGGAAGAGCATCGTTATTTTCCCTACCGGGCATGTTACGATTTCGAGGCGATGTTGGAACCGATGGATGCAGCCTCGGCGAAAACACAGTGGACACAGCGCCATATTCCCCTGAGTGTGAGTATTTCCAGCAACGTACCTGGCTATGACGCTGCACCGGTCTGTTTCGTGTCCACCGGCGACGCCCATGACTTGATTACCCGGATGATGGAGTACTTAGAGGAAGTCAGTGCAGCTAGTACAGAACTATTGGTGTCCAAGTTCCAGGACGTACTGGACCAACTCGACGACCGGATTCCTACACTGGGTGTAGCGTTCAGTGACGATGAAGAGTCAGAGATGGAGCATAGTGGGCAAATATTTGACAGAGAAGAAATGGAGCATAGTGGGCAAATATTTGACAGAGAGGAAATGGAGCACAGTGGGAAAATATTTGACAGACAGGAAATGGAACACAGTGGGCTGCAACTGCAGGATGTGCCTTTACCTAAACCGTATGCAGAGAAATTGAAAATCCGCTTCCTGCAATACTTAAGCCAGTTACCGGTGCTCGGATTCAACTCGGGGCGATACGATCTGAACATGGTGAAGGAATTTCTCTACCCTTACTTGGCCCAGTCCGATACCATCAAGTCCATCATCAAAAAGATCAACAACCACATGGCCCTCACCACCACGTCACTCCATTTCCTGGATGTACGGAACTACTTAGCACCTAATTATAGCTACGATCAGTGGGTGAAGGCCTATGACTGTGCACAAACCAAACGGAGGTTCCCTTACACCTACATATCGACGCTCGACCGCTTGGAGGAAACACAGTTGCCACCCCGGGACGCGTTCTATGACGATCTCAAGCAAGTGGAATGTCCGGAAGACACGTACCGGGAACTACAGCAGGTATGGAATGACCAACACATGCAGACCTTGCGAGATTTCCTGTGGTATAACAACTTAGATGTGGTCCCTTTCCTCGAAGCGGCCGAGAAAATGGTTCAACTCTTTCGTCGCGAGATGCACGTGGACATCTTCAAGGAGTGTTTGAGTTTACCGGGTCTCGCGCTTCGCCATCTCTTCCAAGAGTGTCCTACCTACTTCTCGCTGATACAACAAAAAGATGAGGACATGTATGATTGTTTAAAACAGAACATCGTCGGCGGACCTAGCCTTATTTTTCACCGCTACCATGAGAAGGATGTCACTACTCTTCCCGGTGGGAAACCCTGTGCCAAAATCATTGGATTCGACGCCAATGCCCTGTACCTGTGATCGCTCGCCCAACCCATGCCCAGCGGGCATTATACGCGTTGGTGGGCAGACGGTCAACATTTCACACCTCAACGTACGCCGTACAAACATCTCGCCGACCAGTGGTTGGATTGGGAAGCCGATCGACGGGGAATTTATATACGCCATCAGACCAATGCCACAGAGAAGCGTATAGGAGATCGTCGACTCCCCGTCGATGGGTTTGCCCTTGTACAAGGAACACCGAGCGTATTTCAATTTTATGGGTGTTACTGGCACGGCCACCAATGTCCTTTCAGCGCTGGACGCTTCAACGAACGACGTGGGAAATCAGCAGAAGAATTACGAGCAGAAGTGGTGGAGAATGGAGATTACGTCAAAGAGTTGGGGTACCATCTTATCGAACTGTGGGAGTGTGAATTTCACACCATGTGCCAGGCTCTCCCACACTTACGCGACTTCCTTAAAGCGCGCGAGTACCCGTTGAGTCGCCGACCACTCTTGACCCTGCCACAGCTTTTCGACGCCGTTCGTTCCGGGACCCTGTATGGATTTGTGGAATGCGACCTGCATGTTCCCGACCATCTCAAGCCCCTCTTCGCCCAGTGCCCGCTTATCTTCAAGAACACGCTGGTGGGTCGGGCTGACATTGGAGAGACCATGGGCGCCTATGCTGAGGAACATGACGTATTGAAACAACCTCGTCGAATGTTGATTGGGAGTATGTGGGCAGAGAAAATCTTGCTGGGTACCCTCTGCTACAGTGGTACATGAGCCATGGCCTCGAAGTGACGCGCGTGTAC
>JAVTVY010035065.1:0-15487 GCA_036873755.1 Hanleya hanleyi | reverse complement strand
CTCCCCATAAAACCAGCATTGGAGTTGACAATACTATACTATACACAATGTAACAGATATTCCCCTGTTAAGAGTTATCCACCCCCTCCCCTTCTAGCCCAAGCCCCTGTGCTGGTTTCATAATTCCAGTCCTGTGTTGGGTGTGAATATCATTGTTTTGAATTGTGTTCAACATAATTGTAAACAATATTAGTACTGAATGCAAAATTTTCAGTCAGATATATTCAAATTTGACATAGCGATCTAGCCTGACAAAATGGCGTCGCAAAAACTGTCAAAATATGAATGGGGTAGGGGGAAAGGTATCGCTCTGTTTTATCTTAATATGACTTTCAACCATTGAGTGTCATATATCATTATACTTGTACAGACCCATAGATTGAAAGGAGTAGATAAAAAAAATCCACAAAAAGTACCCTTCACTTAAAGGGCTTAGTCCACAGTTGCGGATTTTTGGTCCCCCTCAAATTCTTTGAAATTAAAATTCCACCAGGTTTGACCCCATGAGAATTTTTGTTGGCTTTTTGTTTATTGATATTTGTGATATCATTCAGTTGACTGGTTGATTTGCTTCAAATCAGTACATGGTATTTTGCCAGTAGGATTGGCCCATGCCTCACTATGCAGATGGAAGTGTGAAAGTGTGGCTGTGAATTGGGGCCATTTTCAGCTTACGAGCACATGGCATACTTTACGGTGTAAAATTGGGCTTGAAAACCGCCTGGACGAGACCCTATTTTCTTTGCCAATTTTTGTTGGTCCTTGGACTGGGCACACTGTCGGTGAGTTTCAGGACAATCGATTGTCAAGTTTTTTCTTTGGTGGATATTACCCATTTTGGACCAATTTTAGAGGATTTTCCTGAAGTTTGAAGCAAGTTCAGTATGGGTTATGGGGACCCTGATTTTCGTCAACAAGGCTTACATCTGTCTCGGCTTTATGACAAGAGCCTACTCTTTCAGAAAATATATAGTTCTATGGGGGTTCTCTAATAACACGGTTGCTGTTTAGCATAAAATGAACCTGCCTACTGTTTAATTTCAGATGCCATGGCCCTTCTGTAGACTGCACCCTATATGACAGAACAGGCACTTTCTCAGGTAACATTAAATTTGCATATCTGACTAAAAAATCTCCATCCAGAACTAATATTGTTTACTATCAAGTTGAACACAATTCAAAACAATGCTATTCACACCCAACACAGGACTGAAATTAAGCAGCACAGGGGCTTGGGCTAGAAAGGGGGGAGGGGTAAATCTTAGCATGGCCAGGAAATATCTGTTAAAAGGTGTGTAGAATTGCCAACATCCATGTTGGTGTTTTATCGGGGGGAGGGAGGGGGGTTCAATTGTCCCAGGAATTTTTCAAAAGTTTTAGTGTCACAGAATAATTCCTCTGGGACCATTAAAACAGCCCTACCCCCCCACCCCCCTCCCCATAAAACCAGCATTGGAGTTGGCAATACTATACTATACACAATGTAACAGATATTCCCCTGTTAAGAGTTATCCACCCCTCCCCCCCTTCAAGCCCAAGCCCCTGTGCTGGTTTCATAATTCCAGTCCTGTGTTGGGTGTGAATATCATTGTTTTGAATTGTGTTCAACATAATTGTAAACAATATTAGTACTGAATGCAAAATTTTCAGTCAGATATATTCAAATTTGACATAGCGGTCTAGCCTGACAAAATGGCGTCGCAAAACTGTCAAAATATGAATGGGGTAGGGGGAAAGGTATCGCTCTGTTTTATCTTAATATGACTTTCAACCATTGAGTGTCATATATCATTATACTTGTACAGACCCATAGATTGAAAGGAGTAGATAAAAAAAAATCCACAAAAAGTACCCTTCACTTAAAGGGCTCAGTCCACAGTTGCGGATTTTTGGTCCCCCTCAAATTCTTTGAAATTAAAATTCCACCAGGTTTGACCCCATGAGAATTTTTGTTGGCTTTTTGTTTATTGATATTTGTGATATCATTCAGTTGACTGGTTGATTTGCTTCAAATCAGTACATGGTATTTTGCCAGTAGGATTGGCCCATGCCTCACTATGCAGATGGAAGTGTGAAAGTGTGGTTGTGAATTGGGGCCATTTTCAGCTTACGAGCACATGGCATACTTTACGGTGTAAAATTGAGCTTGAAAACCGCCTGGTCGACACCCTATTTTCTTTGCCAATTTTTGTTGGTCCTTGGACTGGGCACACTGTCGGTGAGTTTCAGGACAATCGATTGTCAAGTTTTTCTTTGGTGGAGGGGGAATATTACCCATTTTGGACCAATTTTAGAGGATTTTCCTGAAGTTTGAAGCAAGTTCAGTATGGGTTATGGGGACCCTAATTTTCATCAACAAGGCTTACATCTGTCTCGGCTTTATGACAAGAGCCTACTCTTTCAGAAAATATATAGTTCTATGGGGGTTCTCTAATAACACGGTTGCTGTTTAGCATAAAATGAACCTGCCTACTGTTTAATTTCAGATGCCATGGCCCTTCTGTAGACTGCACCCTAAGCTTCACTTTGATACCTCACTCGACCCCATCGGACCATTATGGGCTTCGCTAGCTCCAACACGTCTATTTTCATACCCTCGGGCCACCGCGCATGCGCAGAATGGTGACAACGCCCAAGCCGCTAGTCCAGTCAGATGCCCCTTCACATAAGCTTCACTTTAATACCTCACTCGATCACATTGGACCATTATTGGCTTCGCTAGCTCCCAACACGGCTATTTCCATACCCTTCGGCCACCGCGCATGCGCAGAATGGCGATAGTTCAACCCCACACCCACCCCATCAGATGCCCCTTCACCTAGGCTTTACTTTGATACCTCACTCGATCCCATTAGACCATTTGTGGCTCCCCTAGCTCCAACACGGCCATTTCCACACGGTTGGTCCACACGAGTTGTCTCCCTTGCGTCAATGTGTGCAGATGGCGCTACGGTCGACGCCGTGATATGGAAAGGGCATCCCCACACCATCCTGGAGCCGCCATTTTGTTTGTTGTTTTCTTGCGGAGATACACGGGACAATAAACGCTCGACCCTAGGGTGGTACAGATGCTAGACTGATGCTATTAACATGGTACAACACCTATAGATTATGTTTATTATTATTATATGGCTTAGAGGTTTTTTTGAGGGTAATGTGAGGGTTTTTTCTGCCCGTGACGTCCCCACCGCCTCGTTTGCTCCCTTGCGCCGTCTAAAAACACCGCCATTTTACAAGTAATTAATTAAAATTAATTAATTAATTTATTTATTTATTTCCCATCCTCCGTATGGCAGAACTGTACAACCCAGAACAAGTCTAGACATGCCTTGATCACGTGATCGTCATTGGGAAACCCCCACTGGGGAATCCCCGCCCCAGTTCCGCCCCAAATTTTACCCGGGGGGAACAAAAAAGTGGGTCAATACGCGCTCAAGCAATTATGTCTAAACACCTAAAGCATGAGTTAAAAACTAGGCGTCTGGGGAAGGATATGCTTTCTCCGTGTCGCGTCACACGTGAGTCAGGGCCTTGTGTAGAATAACTGTGTAGAGGCTTGGAACAAATGAAAGAACGATTCACATAAGATGAACTGGCATTTAATCTCCAGCAATACTATGTTCAAACACCTAAATTATCAGTTACAAACTAGGCGTCTGGGGAAGGACATGCTTTCTCCGTGTCGTCTCATAAGTGAGTTAGACTTGTATAGACTTGTTGTGAATCTAATGGCTCGAAACAACCGGGGAACGATTAACATATGATAAACTAGCATTTACTTTCCAGCAGTATATCTCCAACACCATAATCATAGGTTACAAACTAGCCGTCTGGGGAAGGACATGTCTGCACCGTGTTGTGTCATACGTGATTTACTGACTTGTATAGGTCCATTTTGTATCTGGGGACTTGGATGAACGAAAGGAACGATTCACATAAAATGATCTAGCATTTACTTTAAAGCAATATCTGTTTAAACACCTAAAACATAAGTTAAAACTAGGCGTCTGGGGAAGGACATCCCCTCTCCGTGTCGTGTCACGCGTGAGTTAGGGCCTTGTGTAGAATAATTGTGTATCTAGAGGCTTGGAACAACTGAGAGAACGATTCACATCAGATGAATTGGCATTTAATGCCTAGCAATATATGTTCAAACACCTAAATTATCAGTTACAAACTAGGCGTCTGGGGAAGGGCATGCTTTCTCCGTGTCGTGCCACACGTGAATTAGGGCCTTGTATATATAATAATTGTGTATCCAGAGGATTGGAACAACTGAGAGAGCGATTCACATAAGATCAACTGGCATTTATTCTCCAGCAATATATGTTCAAACACCTAAATTATGTTACAAACTAGGCGTCTGTGGAAAGACAGCCATTCGCCGTGTCGTCTCATAAGTGAGTTAGTGACTTGTATAGACCTATTGTGTATCTAGAGGCTTGAAACAACCACGAGAACGATTCACATATGATCAACTAGCATTCAATCTCCAGAAATGTATGTACAAACATCTAAACCAAATGTTACAATCTTGGCTCTGGGGTAGGACATACCTTCTCGGTGTCGTCTCATAAGTGAGTTAGTGACTTGTATAGACCTGTTGTGTATCTAATGGCTCGAAACAACCGAGGGAACGATTCACATATGATAAACTAGCATTTACTCTTCAGCAATATATCTCCGAACACGAAAACCATAGGCTACAAATTAGCCGTCTGGGGAAGGACATGTCTGCACCATGTTGTGTCATACGTGATTTACTGATTTCTATAGGTCCAGTTTGTATCCAGGGACTTGGATCAACGAAAGGAACGATTCACATAAGATGATCTAGCATTTACTTCAAAGCAATATATGTGTAAACACCTAAAACATAAGTTACAAACTAGGCGTCTGGGGAAGGACATGCCCTCTCCGTGTCGTGTCACACGTGAGGTAAGGCCTTGTTTAGAATAATTGCGTATCTAGAGGCTTGGAACAACTGAGAGAACGATTCACATAAGATGAACTGGCATTTAATCCCTAGCAATATATGTTCAAACACCTAAATTATCAGTTAAAAACTAGGCGTCTGGGGAAGGACATGTTTTCTCCGTGTCGTGTCACACGTGAGTTAGGGCCTTGTATAGAATAATTGTGTATCTAGAGGTTTGGAACAACTGAGAGAGCGATTCTCATAAGATCAACTGGCATTTAATCTCCAGCAATATAGGTTCAAACAGCTAAATTATAAGTTACAAACTAGGCGTCTGTGGAAAAACAGGCATTCTCCGTGTCGTCTCATAAGTGAGTTAGTGGCTTGTATAGACATATTGTGTATGTAAAGGCTTGAAACAACCAAAAGTTACAAACTAGCTGTCTGGGGAAGGACATGCCTGCTCCATGTCGCTTCATACGTGAGTTAGTGACTTGTATAGACCTATTTTGTATCTAGAGTTTGGAAACAACCGAGGGAACGATTCACATATGATAAACTAGCATTTACTCTCCAGCAATATATCTACAAACAAGAAAACCATAGGTTACAAACTAGCCGTCTGGGGAAGGACATGTCTGTACCGTGTTGTGTCATACGTGATCTACTGACTTGTATAGGTCCATTTTGTGTCTAGGCACTTGGATCAACGAAAGGAACGATTCACATAAGATGATCTAGCATTTACTTTAAAGCAATATATGTGTAAACACCTAAAACGTAAGTTACAAACTAGGCGTCTGGGGAAGGAACTGTTTTCTACGTGTCGTCTCATACGTGAGTTACTAACTTGCATAGACTTATTGTGTATCTTGAGGCTTTAAACATCCAAAAGAACGATTCACATAAGATCACCTAGCATTTACCCCAAAGCTATATATCTCCAAGCGCGTAAAATATAAGCTAAAATCTTAGCGTCTGGGGAAGGACATGCTTTCTCCTTGTCTCTTCAAACCTCTAGATACACAATTATTCTACACAAGGCCCTAGCCCACGCGTGACACGACACGGAGAAAGCATGTCCTTCCCCAGACGCCTAGTTTTTAACTTATGTTTTAGGTGTTTAGACATATATTGCTTGAAAGTAAATGCTAGATGATGTTATGTGAATCGTTCTCTCAGTTGTTTCAGCAATATGTCTCCAAACACCTAAACCATACGTTACAAACTAGGCGTCTGGGGAAGGACATGCCTTCTCCATGTCGTTTCATACATACTTTAATGTCTTGCATAGATTAATTGTGCATCTGGAGGCTTGGAACAACCAATGGATCGATTAGCATAAGACCACCTAGCATTTACTCTCAAGCAATATATGTCTAAACACCTAAACCATAAGTTACAAACAAGGCGTCTGGGGAAGGGCAATGCCTTCTCCATGTCGTTTCATACGCACTTTAATGTCTTGCATAGATTAATTGTGCATCTGGAGGCTTGGAACAACCAATGGAAATATTTACATAAGATCATCTAGCATTTACTCTCAAGCAATATATGTCTAAACACCTAAAATATAAGTTACAAACTAGGCGTCTGGAGAAGGACATGCCTTCTCCATGTCGATTCATACGTACTTTAATGTCTTGCATAGATTAATTGTGCATCTGGAGGCTTGGAACAACCAATGGAAAGATTTACATAAGATCATCTAGCATTTACTCTCAAGGAATATATGTCTAAACACCTAAAATATAAGTTACAAACTAGGCGTCTGGAGAAGGACATGTCTTCATCGTGTCGTGTCATACGTGATTTACTGACTTATACAGGTTTCTTTTGTATCTAAGGGCTTGGAACAACGAAAGGAACGATTCACATAAGATCACCTAGCATTTACTCCCAAGCAACTTAACACCAAACATCTAAAATATAAGCTAACTCTAAGCGTCTGGGGAAGGACATCCTTTCCAATCGTCGTGTCATAAGTGAGTTAGTGACTTGTATAGACCTATTTTGTATCTAGAGTCTGGAAACAACCGAAGGAATGATTCACATGTGATTAACTCACATTTACTCTCCAGCAATATACATACAAACACCTAAAACATAAGTTAAAAACTAGGCGTCTGGGGAAGGACATACTTTCTCCGTGTCGTGTCACACGTGAGTTACAAACTTGCATGGGTTTATTGGGTATCTTTAGGCTTAGTATAGAATAATTGCGTATCTAGAGGTTTGGAACAACTGAGAGAGCGATTCTCATAAGATCAACTGTCATTTGATCCCTAGCAATATATGTTCAAACACCTAAACTATCAGTTACAAACTAGGCCTCTGGGGAAGGACATGCTTTCTCCGTGTCGTCTCATAAGTAAGTTAGTGACTTGTATAGACCTATTTTGTATCTAGAGGCTTGAAACAACCGCGAGAACGATTCAAATATGATCAACTAGCATTCAATCTTCAGAATATATGTACAAACATCTAAACCAAAAGTTAGAAACTAGGCGTCTGGGGAAGGACATGCCTTCTCCATGTCGTTTCATACGTACTTTAGTGTCTTGCATAGATTAATTGTGCATCTGGAGGCTTGGAACAACCAATAGAAAGATTCACATAAGATCATCTAGCATTTACTCTGAAGCAATATATGTCCAAACACCTAAATCATAAGTTAAAAACTTATGCTTTCTCCGTGTCGTGTCATACGTGAGTTAGTGAATTGTATAGACCTATTGTGTATCTAGAGGTTTGGAACAACCGAGGGAACGATTCACATGTGATAAAGTAGCATTTACTCTCCAGCAATATATCTCCACCTAAAACGTAAGTTACAAACTAGGCGTCTGGGGAAGGATATGTTTTCCCCTTGTCGTGTCATACGTGATTTACTGACTTGTATAGGTCCATTTTGTATCTATTGGCTTGGAAAAAAGAAAGGAACGATTAACATAAGATCATCTAGCATTTACTCTCAACCAATATATGTTTAAACACCTAAAATATAGGATAGAAACTAAGCGTGATGGGAAAGACCTGCTTCTCCTTGTCTCATAATTCAGTTAGTGACTAGCATAGGCCTATTTTGTATCTAGAGGCTGGAAACAACCAACCAAGGGAACAATTTCACATATGATTAACTAGCATTTACTCTCCGGCAATATAGCTCCAAACACCTAAACCATACGTTACAAACTAGGCGTCTGGGGAAGGACATGTCTTCACCGTGTCGTCTCATACGTGATTTACTGACTTGTCATTTTGTATCTAGGGGATTGGAACAACGAATTGAATGACTCCCAAGCAATATATATCTAAACACCTAAAACTTCAGTTAAAATCTAGGCGTCTGGGGAAGGACATGCTTTCTCCGTGTCGTGTCACACGTGAGTTAGGGCCTTGTGTAGAATAACTGTGTATCTAGAGGCTTGGAACAACTGAGAGAACGATTCACATAAGATGAACTGGCATTTAATCTCCAGCAATGTATGTTCAAACACCTAAATTATCAGTTACAAACTAGGCGTCTCGGGAAGGACATGCTTTCTCCGCGTCGTCTCATAAGTGAGTTAGTGACCTGTATGGACCTATTGTGTATCTAGAGGTTCGAAACAACGGAGTGAGCGATTCACATATGATCAACTATCATTTATTCTCCAGCAATATATCTCCAAACACCTAAATTATAAGTTACAAACTAGGCGTCTGGGGAAAGATATGCTTTCTCCGTGTCGTCTCATAAGTGAGTTCTTGACATTTATAGACCTATTGTGCATCCAGAGGCTTGAAACAAGCGCGGGAACGATTCACATGCATTTACTCTCCAGCAATATATCTCCAAACACCTAAATCATACGTTACAAACTAGGCGTCTGGGGAAGGACATGCCTTCTCCATGTCGTTTCATACGTACTTTAACTTGTATAGATTAATTGTGCATCTAGAGGCTTTGAACAACCATTGTAAGGGTAACTTTTTTTAATAATTGTTTTATTCAACCACCGTTAAACTATTGTGTTAATATTTGGGGAACGTGCACCGTTTCTGATATATACAGAATTGAAGTACTAAGAAAACGAGCTGCTCGGTTAATCTTAGATTGTGGTTTCGAAATTTCTACCACCGAACTATACAAGCGACTAAAGTGGCTTACGTGTTTAGACAGCACATAGTGAACAGTGGATGTGTCCTGGTGTACAGCAGCTTACACGGGTCTGCTCACACTTATTTGAAGGATAAGCTTATGACAAACCCGATTTACTAGATCCTATGTAAATACAGAGGAATTATTTTCACGAACAGACTTTCATAAGAGAGCTTTCTCAGTCTCCGGCCCAGAGGCGTTGAATTTTCTGCCATACCGTGTCAGAAACGGTCCCTCTTTGGCTGTGTGTAAACACGAATGTTTTAAATACATTTTACGGGGATGCTTTCATTTAAGCCAAAACATGATTTTTGCTGTCTTATAATGTGAGCTCCATATTATGTATCCTATATACACTGTTTTTTATTATGATTGTTATAGCACTCGGCTTCTAGGAAGAGCATCGATAGATGATGGCTGATCATTTTTTTCATATAAATAAAGCTTCTATTCTCTATTCTATTCTATTCTATTTAATATAAATTACACAGAATGATAGCTTGACGGACAGAAATAGCCCTAACATATTTACAAAGCAGAGAATGGCGCATCACTGTTAATTTAACAACATTCTGACAAAAACTATTATGGAACACGATAACATAATCATAGCCGATCTATTTAAATACATTGCGAGTTAGTGACTTGTTTTGACTTAATGTGTATCTAGAGGAATGGAACAACCAATAGAACGATTCACATAAGAACAACTGGCTTTAAATCTCCAGCGATATATGTCCAAACACATAAAATATAAGTTCCAAATTAGGCGTCTGGAGAAAGACATGCTTTCTCCTTGTCTCATACGTGAGTTATAGTTACTTGTATAGACTTATTGTGTATATAGATGCATGAGAACTATTCACATACTGATCACACGAAATTGGCGGAAGATCTAATGTATATTGTCTGGATTACAATTGAGCAGTATAATGTGAGGGGGTTGTTACCATATTACTGGCGCATGGGGATTGGCTGATCAGCGAGCAGGAAACCTTATACTAGACATAAAATTACACGCAGGAATTTAGTCTGTTTCCTTAACCCCTGCCCAACGACGACAAATTGTTTATACTATCTTTGTCTTTCGCTGGGACCGCTTGGCCCAGCCAAAGACAATATATAATATATTATCGTCGTTGGAGAGGGGTTAGAGCAAGTTCAGACTACATGTATAACAGGAAGTGAACGCTAAACATAGATGTCGCCAATTTCATGGGACACCGTTACACCGTGATAGCTAAAGCAAACAAGTGAGAAATGACTACTTTGTAGTCAAAACCTGCGGCAGTGGTGATAATACAGTGAAAGACATCAGCGGAGGTAGTGGTAATTGTAGAAAAAAGCGCCATCTGCCTGTGTTTTTATGCCGATGGAAGTAATTTTCAACTTGTAACCCACAATTGTAGGGATTGCGTAATAGTTCTGATACCATATAGATATATTCACTTTCCCCATTCAAAATCCGACGATTTGACAGACGAACTCACCATGATCGCTTTGGCAATGTTTTGGTACAAGTATCGTGTATGCCAAGTTTCAAAACATTCGGTTCAGTCGTTACTTTTTGCAAATCAAGAAGGCTTTCAAATATTTGGAAATCCAAGCAAATTTCGAGGATTTAGTCATAGCGCGAAAATCTGCGCTCTTCAGTCTCCCTTCTCGCTTAATTTGCCGATCAAAATGAAAAATTTATATTTCCTTCAAAGTTATTTTTCAATAAATTTAGTATCAGATCTATCACCTCGATCTGTGAAACTACGGAATGGGATTTGAGGCTTTATCGAACTGTCCAAGAGGCATAATGACACTTTTTCACTATTCAAATTGAGGTCTGTTACAGTCTTGATATTCGATTAAAATAATTAATTAGGTTTCTGCATTTACGTTCGTTATGATCTGCGAACTAAATTCCTTGCCACTATTTTCCACGCAGCAAGTCAATACCAAGACATGGTTTGCTTCTTCTATATAAATGATTAACTATTTCATTCTTAAGAAATATCATCTCATCTGACATTTTCGGCCAAGCCTTTTCGAAGGTTGCTAATTTTATGAATTTCTTTTCTTTAAAATCAAATTCTGCAAACAAGAAACATTTCTAGTCAGTATCTATGGATATCTTCCTATACTCAATTCGCGAATATGTTTGTCACTAAGTCATTCCGAAGGTGATTCAAGTGCGAAGTCAATGTGAAAGGTATCTAAGTATCAAAATCAAACTCAAAAACCCCTCCAGGAAAACAAAGGCCCTAGCTTTTGGCCACGAGGTCAACTAGATCGTTTTTATGGCCAGTATCTGCTATATATGACGTAATTCCATACGTAAAACTGATTGACAAAGTAACGTATAGAATTTTGTATAGAACCAGTAAATTCTAGCAGAAATGGGCTCTGACTTGAGAGAATGATGTCAAATGCAATATGTTTCTGCGCATTGTCTGCTGATATTGAATTTACGGAAGTGATTTATGCTATTCTAAAGGGATTGTGAGTGCGGAAGAGGACGGGAACATCAATACCAGCGAATCAAGGCACTGGCTTGCGAGAATGAGGATAGAGAGGCTGTGTTCCGAAAGAGAATCATTCAAAATAGCTATTTGCCAAATGTCATGCTTGTAACCGAAAGTGCACAATATAACTGCACGACTGCGAGGTATTGTTCGCGCACAGGGGTGTCTAACTCATTAAATACTACATAGTCATTTCTGTCTCTTCCAAGTGGGCTACCATTTGAAATTGTCCGGTAATGAGTGAGTCCATCTGAATCCTTTCGTCGGCAAAATAAGCATTCAAGATTCAATATTTTGTTGTACAAACACCAGTCAAAGGCAGAGTACAAAATTTTAAGAGGAATACAACAAGAGAAACAATTGAACAGGGACATGAATATTAATATTTATATATATGTTATATCGGAGAGATATGTTATATCTGAGTGTTACCGTTGATATTAGAACCTTGATTTTTGGCATGAAGGTGCATTAGGGGACTGTTACCAGCATGTTTCGGGCTGACCTACTTTTGATGAAAATTTCTGTTGATTTTTAATTAAAATCACTGGTGAAACTAACTTGAGCCGTGCCTATCTTAATATAGGCAGGATTTCAACTGGGGGTCCACGAGTTCAGCGTGCGTAGGAGTCCTAATGCCTACCCTACTTCTTATGTCCTGTGACGTTATTCACACTGGGCATGAAGGTGCATTAGGGGACTGTTGCCAGCATGTTTCGAGCTGACCTATGTGGTATAGAGTTATCTCCCCTACACCATGAATTGGTGGAATGGAACTCTTCTGTATCTGAGGAATAAAAGGAAGGTCATTCTGGGAATACATGGCTGAACCAAGTTGTTCATGTGTTGTCATTCAAACCTCGTTTGGTACTAAATATACTACACTGGCGACGAGGATGGGATCAAAAACTTTGTGAAAAGTTACACAAGTTACAGTACCGCAATCTCAACCCAGAATCGAAGACTGGTGGTCTCAGTTGTCAACGACAAATTGAACTTGAACTATTTTAGCTCTACAACAACAACAACACCAGTAGAATAACCATGACGACACTTGGAAAGATAGACGAGTACAAAGAGGGCCAAGACTGGCCAGAATATGTAGAAAGGTTAGAACAATTCTTCATAGCTAATGAAATTACAGGGCCTGGAAAAGAAGCCAAGCGCAGAGCCATATTTTTGACTGTCATCGGAGGGAAATCTTATGGTCTACTCAAAAGTTTGATCGCCCCAGAAAAACCTGACAGTAAAACATTTGAAGAATTGTGTGACATTCTCAAAGAACATATTCATCCAAAGCCCTTGGTTATTGCAGAACGCTTTCGCTTCAATAAGAGAACACAACAAGAGGGTGAAACTGTTTCTCAGTTTGTGGCCGAGCTTCGTAGATTGGCTGATTCCTGCAACTTTGGGGAATTCTTGCAGGAAGCCCTCAGAGATCGTCTGGTATGTGGTTTGTTGTTCCCCCAGATACAACGTAAGCTGTTGGCAGAGGACTTGACACTGAAAAAGGCCATAGACATAGCCACAGCAATGGAAGCTGCTGATCAACAGGCGAAACAACTCAGTTCACAACCGGTCAACAAAATTGAAGTCACTCGAAAACCGTGTTTCCGGTGTGGAAAAAACAATCATCCCCATGAAAAATGCTGGTTCAAAGAGAGATCATGCAACATCTGTAAAGGTAAAGGCCACGCCCATGCCAAATGTCCAAAGCGGAAGCCCCATGAGCAATCAACGAAAACCCGATCTTTTGCTCAAGTCAAGTGCGTCCATCAACAAGACCATGAAGAGGATCAAGGGATTGACACCCTTAACTCTGACTTTGAGACATTCAACCTGTTCACCATACATAGTATGGATGATAACAACAGTAAACATCATGTTGTAGAAATGTCTGTCAGTGGAGCTCCACTGAAGATGGAAATTGACACTGGAGCTGCAGTGTCAATTCTACCTGTTAGCAAGTATAGAGAAAGTTTTCACACTGTGCCTCTAGAAAAAGCTAGCATTAGGCTGCAAACCTATACAGGGGAAAAATTGCCCGTACTTGGCAAAATTTCTGTTGATGTTCAATATAATGGGTCAGTGCATGACAACCTCCCACTATATGTCATCGATTGCAATGATAGTCCAGCATTGATAGGTAGGGACTGGTTGTCCATCATCACCCTTGATTGGTCTAAAATTTTCCATGTACAGGAAAAGGATGGGGCCCTCCCTGACATAGTTAGAGAATTTCCAGGGGTCTTTAGTGAAGGGGTAGGCACCATAAACGGGCATAAGGCCACAATCAAGGTCCAAAAGGATTGTAATCCTATTTTTCGCAAAGCCCGGCCTGTGCCTTATGCACTCAAAGAGAAGGTGGAAACTGAGTTAGACAAACTTGAGAAAGAGGGAACTATTTCAAAGGTATCCCACAGTGATTGGGCATCTCCCATTGTAGTTGTGCCTAAAGCCGATGGCCAAATCCGTATATGCGGAGACTACAAATCCACAGTTAACAAATGCCTTGATGTAGAGCAATACCCCCTTCCAACAGTCCAAGATTTATTCTCAACACTGGCTGGGAGTACGGTTTTTACAAAGTTAGATTTAACCAGCGCATACCAACAGTTAGAGTTGGATGAGCAGTCCAAGGTATATCTGACAATAAATACACACAAGGGGCTCTACAGATACAATAAATTGAGTTTTGGGGTATCCTCAGCATCTGCCATTTTTCAGAATGTCATGGATCAAGTACTGCAGGGCATTGACAATGTCCAGTGCTATCAGGACGATATTTTAGTGGGAGGCAAGGATGTTCACGACCACAACAGAACTCTAGCACTTGTTCTGAAACGCCTAGAAGAACACAACATCAAGGTAAAACTGGTCAAGTGTCAGTTCCTGAAAGATAGGGTAGAATACCTAGTTCACATCATCAGCCGCCATGGCATCAGCCCCACCCAAGAGAAAGTCCAAGCTGTAGTAAATGCTCCCAGTCCAAGTAATCAAGATGAGTTAAGAGCTTGGCTTGGTATGCTCAATTACTACGGCAAGTTTTTGCCCAATTTATCCACCGTCTTGCACCCCTTGAATGCATTACTACAAAAACACAGCAAGTGGCATTGGTCACAGCAGTGTGAAACCTCATTCCAACAGTGCAAGAGGTTACTTCTTTCAAGTCAGTTACTTGTGCACTATGACCCCACAAAACCTCTACGTCTGGCCTGTGATGCGTCACCTTACGGTGTCGGAGTCGTAATGTCCCATACAATGGACAATGGTGATGAAAGGCCTGTAGCTTTTGCTTCCCGCACCCTCACTACTAGTGAACAAAACTACTCCCAGTTGGAGAGAGAGGCATTATCAATTGTGTTCGGAGTGAAAAAGCTCCATCAATATCTGTATGGCAGATGGTTTACCCTAGTAACTGACTACCAGCCCTTGACCACCATATTTGGGCCACATACTGCTGTGCCTACTCTAGCAGCTGCACGCTTGCAGCGATGGGCACTTGTGCTTTCTGCATATCAGTATCACATTGAATTCCGGAAATCAGGTCTCCACTGTAACGCAGATGCGTTATCTAGGCTTCCTCAGAAAACACAGTTTGCTCCCATAGAGCCAGAGATATTTCAATTCTCACTGGTAGACAGTCTTCCAGTCACCAGTCGACAGGTTAGTACAGCCACTTCAAAAGACCCCATTCTTTCTAAGGTGGTAGATTTTGTGAAATTGGGATGGCCTGACAAAGTGTTAGATGAACGTCTTCAGCCCTATTTCACTCGTAAGTTGGAATTATCGCTAGAACAAGGGTGCATTTTGTGGGGGCTTCGCGTCGTGATCCCGGAGAAACTGCAAACCCAAATACTTAGTATATTGCATGAGGGACACCCTGGTGTTTGTCGTATGAAGGCTCTAGCA
>JAVTVY010035064.1:0-15491 GCA_036873755.1 Hanleya hanleyi | reverse complement strand
CCGAGCTCTTCTACCTGCAAACGTGGCTGCGGAACAGGGTGTCGTGTGCGTTGGTGTCGCAGCAACCGACTGGTCAGTTTGAAAGCCGACCACATTCTTCGCATGGACGCTTGGGTACTTCATGGCGTGCACGTGTGTGGCGCTGTAAATGATCCGGGCGCTGAAACGACAGTGTACATATCGTAAAGTTATACCGGGCGAACCGCTATCGTACAGTTATACCAAGCTTCGTGCTTGGTAGCCTCATGGCGGCGCAAGTCGTGCAGACGAGTGAATGATTTCGAGCACGTAGTACAAGTGAACATCTTGGTGGTTGACAGAGTGTCTGATGAAACGGCCAGACCGCTTCCCTTTTATAGCACGCCAGCTGATATCATGTTCGGGCACTTCCGTGTCTCTTCGGATGTAAAAGTCCCCGGATGTAAAAGTGCCCGAATGTTTACGAATGTTCCACCATTCTGGACTTCTATCAGGTCCATGTCCAGAAGCTCTCATACGCCGCCATTTTAGAGCCGCCATGTTGGATCCGCCATTTTGGAACCGCCATCTTGGATATGTCCCATAATGCACCGGGTCAAAATACTCGCTTCTGATTGGACGAGAGCTCTGTGACGGATTTTAAATACTCGCTTCTGTTTGGTGTACGTCGCTAAAGGTGACCGGAACTGACCTTTGACCCCGGCGCGCAGTGTAAAGGTTTCCACCGCGGAGCGCAGTGTAAAGGTTTTCACCGCGGAGCGGTGGAAACCTTTGCGCGCCGGGGTCAAAGGTCAGTTCCGGTCACCTTTAGCGACGTACACCAAACAGAAGTGAGTATTTAAAATCCGTCACAGAGCTCTCGTCCAATCAGAAGCGAGTATTTTGACCCGGTGCATTATGGGACATATCGAAGATGGCGGTTCCAAAATGGCGGATCCAACATGGCGGCTCCAAAATGGCGGCGTATGAGAGCTTCTGGACATGGACCTGATAGAAGTCTGGAATGGTGGAACATTCGTAAACATTCGGGCACTTTTACATCCGGGGACTTTTACATCCGAAGAGACACGGAAGTGCCTGAACATGATATCAACTAGCGTGCTATAAAAGGGAAGCGGTCTGGCCGTTTCATCAGACACTCTGTCAACCACCAAGATGTTCACTTGTACTACGTGCTCGAAATCATTCACTCGTCTGCACGACTTGCGCCGCCATGAGGTTACCAAGCACGAAGGAACCGCCCGGTATAACTGTACGATATGTACACTGTCGTTTCAGCGCCCGGATCATTTACAGCGCCACACACGTGCACGCCATGAAGTACCCAAGCGTCCATGCGAAGAATGTGGTCGGCTTTTCAACTGACCAGTCAGTTGCTGCGACACCAACGCACACGACACCCTGTTCCGCAGCCACGTTTGCAGATAGAAGAGCCCGTAGGCATCAATATCGAAACAGGGGGAACTCCCACCCATCGCACGAGGGCCGATGATGATGTCGCCCTAATTCAACAGTCAAATTCCGATGACAAGACCTTGGGCCAGATTTTGTACGACGTGGAGGGCAAAGTACACTTCGTGGACGAAGCCATAAATGTTCCCAGCGATCTGTTACACGAAGACCATCCAGTGAGTGACATTTATCGGCGCCATTGGCCCATGATCCGGCACTGTTTCTACCGTCATCGCCCTATTCAAGATATCTACAATTTCTGACTGACCGACCTCGCCCGTCTACGTAGCTACGTAGAAGCCATCTTCAAAGATCAAACTACGGCCTTCAAATTGAATCTGGCGTTTGGTTATGTGCTGCAGCATAAAGAGACAGTCCAAGTCCGATATTTTTACCCGAGCAGTAACATCCGGGTATTTGACCAACCGTTTACCATCATTAACCGAGTGTCGCCAGAGACGATGCTGGAGAAACTGGACACCGTGGATCCCTTGGAATGGGCCCAACAACAACGCCCCAACACCAAGTGGACAGTGGAGAGTGTGACCAATGTTACGTTTTTCGTTACCAAGCTGACCGACCACTCCCATCGGCTGAATGCGTCACTCATGCACTGATGAATACTATAACATGCCGTAATACTCTATATGTCTACATGTTGATCGTTGACGGTACGGAGGTGACCGAAGAGACACGGATGTTACCGAAGATGTCAAGGCTCGGCGCTCGACTTGGGGATAGTTGAACTGAGTGAGCTAAAAATAGATCACCAGCTAGCGTGCTATAAAAGGGAAGCGGCCTGGACGTTTCATCAGACACTCTGTCAACCACCAAGATGTTCACTTGCACAACTTGCCAGAAGCTGTTTACTCGTCTAGATAAGTTACGAGGCCACGAGGCCTCCATCCACAACGATGCCCGGTATACTTGTATAATCTGCGCACGGTCATTCAATCGGAAGGATCATTTACTGCGTCATGAGAGGGTACTCCACGCGGGTGCGACGGTACTATGTAATGATTGTGGTCGACTCTTCAAACGACACAGTCGGTTTAGTCAGCACCAACGTTTGATGCATGCCCCGTCTCTACGGTTTGGGCGACAACTTTCCACTAAAGAGGGGCCGCGGAAGGTCAGACCCAGTGAAGATGAACCCGGAGAGAGGAACGCCACTGGTGATGCGATGACGAAGAGCCTGCCTATACCCACGGTCCAGGACGGCCTGGATATCCAGCCGGACACCACCGTTACGGTTTCGAGTCATACGCCTGACAACATCGAACATTTTCTGGACGAGCCCATAAATGTTCCTAGCGATCTCTTACAGGGCGCCCATCCAGTGAGTGACATCTATCGGCGCCATTGGTCCATGATACGGCACTGTTTCCACCGTCATCGCCCTATTCAAGATATCTATAATTTCCGACTGACCGACCTCGCCCGTCTACGTAGCTACGTAGAAGCCATCTTCAAAGATCAAACTACGGCCTTCAATTTGAATCTGGCGTTTGGTTATGTGCTGCAGCATAAAGAGACAGTCCAAGTCCGATACTTATACCCGAGCAGTAACATCCAGGTATTTGACCAACCGTTTACCATCATTAACCGAGTGTCGCTAGAGACGATGCTGGAGAAACTGAACACCGTGGATCCCTTGGAATGGGCCCGGTTGCAACGCCCCAACACCAAGTGGACAGTGGACAGTGTGACCAATGTTACGTTCTTCGTGACCAAGCTGACCGACCAACCCATCGGGTGAATGTATTCACCCAGGCACTGATAGATACTCAGAATGCACAAGCAACTATCTGAGGATATGTTGCCTCAACGGTATCCTGGGCTGCCTGATGATGATTAGAATAAACGGTTCAAAGCGAACATGGCCGAAGATGGAACTTTCTGAAATGAAGACTTCTGATTGGACAAGAATACATCTAACGGACAGGAACGAATATGACAGCTGCAGATGGTGGCTCTGATTGGACAAGTCTTCTTGAATTGTAACACCAAGTGGATAGTGGAGATAATGACCAATGTTGCGTTCTTTCTTCGTGGTTAAACTGATCACTCACCTTCCATCGGATGAAAGTATTCACCCATGCAATTCGATAGATACTCAGAATGCGCAAACAACTATCCGGAGGATATGTTGCCTCAACGCAGCATCCTGGCCTGCCCGACGATGATTAGAATAAACGGTTCAGATGGCATTTCTGAAATGGAGACTTCTTGATTGACAAGAATACATCTAACGGACAGGAACGTAGCCCATGTTACGCAAATGGTGGCTCCTGATTGGATAAGAATCTTCGGAATTGTAAATATACCCAACGCGGCTCCCCAGCGTGGGTATGATGTGCGCTTCATTGGGGAAAATAACCTATATGAAAAAACTTCTTGTTGTTGTTGTTCTCTCATGTGTCATCCTTGTTGTTGTTGCTGTTGTTGTTCTCCGTCTGGTCTATATCATGGCGTTATGCTAGAGTGTTAAGGTGTAACGACGGGCGTTGACGGGCATCACTGCATTTCGAAGAATTAGTGACAATTCCATGGAATATCAGAGCTTCTGAGCTATTTCACCAGGCGTTGAAGCATTAAGAATGGTGTTGGTGGGCGTTGCTACAAGATGACACCTCACACGGTCCATTTGGATCGCGGATGGTCCATCTCTACACCAAATAACATCCTTCACTGCTAAAAAAGGCCCACTTTCGCTACAACTTGTACTAATGACGTCACCAATGACGTCACAGATGCTATAAATATCCCTGAAATCAGGGTCTATACTCCGAGAGCTACAACATGATACCCCACACGACGCATTCGCAACGCGGATGGTCCATCTCTACACCAAATACCTTCCTGCACTCCCCCAAAAGGCTCACTTTCGCTAATACTCCTACTGATGACGTCATCGATGACGTCACAGATGCTTCGGACATGCCTCAATTCGGAATGTACACCCCGAGAGCTACAAAATGACACCTCACACGACGCATTCGGACTAAGGATGGTGCATCTCTACACCAAACTCACCCTCACGCACCCACAAAATGTCCACTTTTGCTACTACTGTACCGATGACGTCATCAATGACGTCACAGATGACGCGGACACCCTAAAACGGAATGTACACCCCGAGAACTACAAGATGACACCTTCCAGGACGCATTCGAACCGTGAATAGCCCATCTCGACCCCAAATACCTTCATGTACTGCCCGAAAATGGCCACTTTCGCTACTACTCAAAATTCGCCGATGACGTCATCAATGACGTCACAGATGACGCGGACATCCTCAAATCGGAATGTACACCCCGAGAACTACAAGATGACACCTTCCAGGACGCATTCGAACCGTGAATAGCCCATCTCGACCCCAAATACCTTCATGTACTGCCCGAAAATGTCCACTTTCGCTACTATTCGTACCGATGACGTCACCGATGACGTCACAGATGACGCGAACATCCCTCAAATCGGAATGTACACCCCGAGAACTACAAGATGACACCTTCCAGGACGCATTCGAACCGTGAATAGCCCATCTCGACCCCAAATACCTTCATGTACTGCCCGAAAATGGCCACTTTCGCTACTACTCGTACCGATGACGTCAACGATGACGTCACAGATGACGCGAACATCCCTCAAATCGGAGTGTACACCCCGAGAACTACAAGATGACACCTTTCAGGACGCATTCGAACCGTGATTAGCCCATCTCGACCCCAAATAACTTCCTTTGCTGCCCCAAAATGGCCACTTTACTTACTACAACCAACTGCGCATGCGCAGATTAACGCGACATGCATTCAAAAACACACCATTCTGACTCTACCCCACACAAGCTTCACTTTGACACTTTCACACGACCCATTCGAACCGTGTGTGATTAGCTCATCTCTAACCCAAACACACCCCTACATAGCACCCAAAATGCCTGTTTTCTATACTACGGCCAGACTGCGCATGCGCAGACTATTGAACACGGACGAACCATTAGTGTAGTCAAGTGCTCCTCCACGAGAGCTTCAAAATAAGACCTCACTGACCCCATTGGACCATGAGTGGCCCACCTAGACTCCAACATGTCCACTCCTGTATGGGCCTATACACCCATAGCCATGCAGTATAGGCCTATGGGCTCACCCAGGCCTCGGTGACTTTTTCAAAAATTTCACCGATTCGCACGGGGACACTTCCTATCATGTTCTAAATGACGAGACGAGTAAACGAGACCCCACAACCCTACCGCAAATGTATAGAAGTACGTTTCCCAGGGGGACAAACATTGATCCTATACCCTCAGTATGGGGCTATATGGGGTTCGGTGACTTTTTTCAAAAATTTCACCGATTCGCACGGGGACACTTCCTATCATGTTCTAAATGACGAGACGAGTAAAACAAGACCCCACAACCCTACCGCAAATGTATAGAAGTACGTTTCCCAGGGGGACAAACATTGATCCTATACCCTCAGTATGGACTATATGAGGCTATATCGTACTTTTTCAAAAATTTCACCGATTCGCACGGGGACACTTCTTATCATGTTCTAAATGACGAGACGAGTAAAACGAGACCTCACAACCCTACCGCAAATGTATAGAAGTACGTTTCCCAGGATGGTCCTATACCTCCCATACCCCATATAGGCATTTTCCCGTAATTTAGGATAAAGTCCGTATTCCGTATTATTTCAGGAAAATTTTTACATACACCCACCCTGGAACTAGGGGAAGATAACTCTGTTGATAGACAAGCCCCGTTAAGCCCGGCGACCTATATACCCCTCATATCCCATATAGGCATTTTCCCAGGTTTTTCGATAAAGTCCGTGTTCCGTATTTTTTTCAGGAAAAATTTTACATGCAGCCACCCAGCCATCAAATACCCCTTCACCTAGGCTTCACGTTGATACCTCACTCGACCCCATTCGACCATTAGGGGCTCCCCTAGATGCCAAAACGTCTATTTTCATACCCTTGGGCCACCGCGCATGCGCAGAATGACCCTAATTCAACCCCACACCCAGTCCATCAGATGCCCCTTCATGAATGCTTCACTTTGATACCTCACTCGATCCCATTGGACCATTAGGGGCTCCCCTAGCTCCAAAAAGGCTATTTTCATGCCCTTGGGCCACCGCGCATGCGCAGAAGGCCGATATGTCAACCCCACACCCAGTCCATCAGATGCCCCTTCACGAATGCTTCACGTTGATACCTCACTCGACCCCATTCGACCATTAGGGGCTCCCCTAGATGCCAAAACGTCTATTTTCATACCCTTGGGCCACCGCGCATGCGCAGAATGACCCTAATTCAACCCCACACCCAGTCCATCAGATGCCCCTTCTTGAATGCTTCACTTTGATACCTCACTCGATCCCATTGGACCATTAGGGGCTCCCCTAGCTCCAAAAAGGCTATTTTCATGCCCTTGGGCCACCGCGCATGCGCAGAAGGCCGATATGTCAACCCCACACCCAGTCCATCAGATGCCCCTTCACGAATGCTTCACGTTGATACCTCACTCGACCCCATTGAACCATTAGGGGCTCCCCTAGCTCCAAAACGTCTATTTCCATACCCTTGGGTCACCGCGCATGCGCAGAATGCCGATATTTCAACCCCACGCCCAGTCCATCAGATGCCCCTTCACGAATGCTTCACTTTGATACCTCCTACGACTCCATTGGCCCATTCGGGACTCCCCTAGCTCCAAAACCGCTATTTCCATACCCTTGGGCCACCGCGCATGCGCAGAATGCCGATATTTCAACCCCACACCCAGCCCATCAGATGCCCCTTCACGAATGCTTCACATCGATACCTCACTCGACCCCATTGGTCCATTAGGGGCTTCCCTAGCTCCAAAAAGGCTATTTTCATACCCTTTGGTCTCCGCGCATGCGCAGAATGCCGATAGTTCAACCCCACGCCCAGTCCATCAGATGCCCCTTCACGAATGCTTCACTTTGATACCTCCTACGACTCCATTGGCCCATTAGGGACTCCCCTAGCTCCAAAACCGCTATTTCAATACCCTTGGGCCACCGCGCATGCGCAGAATGCCGATATTTCAACCCCACACCCAGCCCATCAGATGCCCCTTCACGAATGCTTCACATCGATACCTCACTCGACCCCATTGGTCCATTAGGGGCTTCCCTAGCTCCAAAAAGGCTATTTTCATACCCTTTGGCCTCCGCGCATGCGCAGAATGCCGATAGTTCAACCCCGCGCCCAGCCCATCAGATGCCCCTTCATGAATGCTTCACTTTGATACCTCACTCGACCCCATCGGTCAACTAGGGGCTCCCATAGCTCCAAAAAGGCTATTTTCATACCCTTCGGCCGCCGCGCATGCGCAGAAGGCCGATATTTCAACCCTACACCCAGCCCATTAGATGCTCCTTCACCTAACCTTCACTTTGATACCTCACTCGACCCCATCGGACCATTTTATCTAGGGACTACTTTTTCTCCGCGGAAGCTTTTTCCCGAGACCGAATCACCGCCAAAACCGCGGCCAAACCGCATCACCGCGCATGAATACATTTTTTTTTTTTTTGCCGGAACTTTTTTTTTTTTTTTGTCAATGCACACCTCCCAATAACTCCCCAATGCCCTCCCCAATGCCCGAGTTGTCTCCCTTGCATCCATAGTGTAGAGATGGCGCCACACCCTCAATTGTGACGTCATTTTTACATCCGGGGGAAATGATACTTTAGTTGCTCGTTACCCACTACTACCCCACATTCCTATTGCCGCTCGATATTGTGTTAAACTACAACCGGAATTTGACAGAGAACCACATTAGAAAGCTCGAATGCTCACCCAGTGACCAGTTGTGTCGAAATAAACTCATGTGCGGCGATTGGTCTATTTGGTCGCTATTTTATTAAAACAAATACTTATCGCATAAAAGCAAATTTTTCTAAACCGTTAGGTTTTTTCCGTCACCTTGTAGGATGTTCAGTGTCTTTTGTTTTTAAACTTTGGAACAAAAATGTTACCAGCTTTTTGCTGATTACATTTTTTCTCATACTGTCTGGTGATATTGAACAAAATCCGGGCCCTGACCATAGTATGTCTATTGCTCACATTAACGTGAACGGCCTTGTTGGGAAACTTAACTTGATTGAAGCAAATTTAAGTAAATACGATATTATAGCTATTACAGAGAGTCACCTCACTGCAAATATATCTACAAGTAAAGTATTAATCCCAGGTTATCACGAACGTTGTCATGCCTGGGGAGGTGTCTGTATCTATGTGAAACAAAGTATTGTTGCCACCCGTAAATTCGAGTATGAAAGCCGAGAACTGGAGATGATTTGGCTCGAAATTCATGATAAACCCAAGACATTGTTGTGCGTAATTTATCGCCCACCGGGCACGTTAGTTGATAAATGGCACATTTTATCCGATAATATTGAAGCAGTTCTTGACTCTAATCCAGACCAAAACATCATAATCACTGGTGATATAAATGATGATCTGTTAAATCTCAATAAACATCACTTACGCGATATTATATATTCTCTGGGCCTTAATCAGTTAATAACAGAAGCCACGCGACCGGTCTCGAATTCACTTCTTGACCCAGTCATATGCAACAGACTTAACCTAATACGTGAATGTGGAGTTTTAGTAACATTTTGCAGTGACCATGCTCCGACCTACACCATCCTAAATTCGCGAATCCCTAAGCAAAAATCGTACCAACGCCAAATATGGAATTATGACCAGGCCGATTGGGACAAATTTAGAAATATCCTAGCAAACTCAAACTGGGGCGATCTAAATGATAATAACGATGTGAATGTATGGTGCCAGTGTATTACTCACAATCTAACAGTGGCAGCTACAACTTCCATACCTCAGAAGAACATTATCATAAATCCCAACGATAAACCATGGATATCAAATAAAATTAAATACGAAATGAGAATTCGAGATAAACTTTTTAAAAAATCTAGGAGAACTAATCTTGAAGTTGATATTCTCAAATTTAAAAGTCAGAGAAATCATGTAAGTTTTTTAATTAATACCGCCAAAAACGATCTGAAGTCAAAAACAGCCGAACAAATTCAATCCGGTAAGTATGGTTCCAAAGATTGGTGGAAGCTAAGCAAGTCCTTTCTAAAAAATAGTAACTCCAACCTCAATGATATACCGCCTTTGAAAAGAGATGATGATTTCTTTGCTTATGAGAGCTGCGAAAAGGCTGAAATTTTAAACACATATTTTTCTAACATCACCATAATTGACGATTCTTCAGCGGTGTTGCCTCCATTGTCAATGTTTACCGATAAATCACTAGATAACATTTTTGTTACCACCAGTGACATATATGACGTACTTTCTAACCTGGACACATCCAAAGCCATTGGACCTGACAAAATAAGTCCCAGATGTCTTCACGAATCTAGGCATGTTCATGCAATCAGCAATTCTGGCTCGCTTTTTCAATCACTCTTTAAAAACGGCATCATTCCCGTCTGCATGGAAAGTAGCCAATGTAACACCATTGTTCAAGAAAGGCGACTGCCACTTAGCGGCCAACTATCGTCCAATATCGCTTCTAAGTTGTTTGAGTAAAGTTATGGAAAGAGTTGTGTTTAAGTATCTGTATAATTACGTTAGACATGATATAACGTCACATCAATCGGGCTTCCTTCCAAATAATTCAACCATAACACAATTACTCGATTTACATTTTCATATAACGAAGGCACTAGACGAACAAAAAGAAGTACTGTTTTTATTTTTCGACATATCTAAGGCTTTTGATCGTGTGTGGCATCGCGGCTTACTGTTTAAGTTACAACAATATGGCATCTCTGGCAACCTCCTGAAGTGGTTTGTAAGTTATTTGAAAAATCTTTGCCAGCGGGTAATATTGCAGGGTAAGGAATCTACGATACTAAGACTTCACGCAGGAGTACCACAGGGCTCTGTCCTTGGTCCGCTTCTCTTTCTGTTATTTATCAATGATCTTCCCAGTAATATTTTGATTAATATTCGATTGTTTGCCGACGATACCTGTCTATACATCATCTCTGATACCTTAACCCACCAGACTGTCTCAATCTATCATGACCTGGACCTGATATCTAACTGGGCGAGAACATGGCTTGTCGATTTTAATGCAACAAAAACTGTCGCCGTTTTAGCTTCTCTGCGTTGTGAACCATCGTCTTTTCCTATCGATTTTGAAAATAAAACCATCACCCTGTCTTCGAATCATAAACATCTTGGAGTTACGTTCAACAATAAAGGAAAATGGAACGACCATGTCGAAGATCTTGTTATCAAAGCACAGCAAAAGTTATCGATCTTTAAAGGGCTGAAATACATTTTAGACAGAAAAACACTCGAAATAATGTACAAAAGTTTCATCAGACCTAGCTTAGAATATGCCGACGTGGTCTGGGACAATTTGTCACAAAATGAACTTGATCGGCTGGAGAATATCCAAAAAGAGGCACTGAGAACTATTACTGGTTTGACAAGAAGTGTTAGACTTGAAGCACTTTATACTGAGGCAGGCTTTGAAAAATTATTTCAAAGGCGTTATATTCACAGGCTCATTATGTTTTACCGAATATCTAATGGCATGACTACTTCTTCTCTCGAGGATAATCTTCCTATTGCTACTAATGTGCGAAACCCTTATAGCTTACGCAATCCAACCCAGTTTACATCGTACAGATGTCATACTGAAGTCTTTCGTAGATCTTTCTTCCCTTCTTCTGTGCGTGACTGGAATACCCTTCCGGAATCTGTTAGAAACTGTCCTTCGTTAGTTGCTTTTAAACGTCATTTACAGAACATATGGCCAATCTCGAAGCCACCGCCTTGGTTTTACGCATGCAGTCGAAAAGAAAATGTTATACTCTGTCGTCTGCGAAATGGTTGTAGCAACCTAAAACGACATATGTTCAACAACTTTATTTCACAGACGTCTCAGTGCAACTGTGGATATGCTGATGAAACTGTTGACCACTACTTATTTCACTGCCCCCTATTCAGAAATCAAAGAGTTGTCCTTCTGGAAAATATTAATAGAATTTATGGTACCGATCTGATGCCATCAACCCAGGCATTGCTATTTGGAAACGATGAAAAAATTACAAAATTAAACATTGAAGCTCAGATATGTTTAGGTGAGTTTGTCAAAACGACAAAACGATTTGAATAAGAATATAATTATACACATAGCTAACAACAAAGAAAAATTAACTACCCCTAGCAAATCTTAAGCGACCGATATTAGCATAATAACGACATACATATCTCTCGTCGTAGACGCGCATATGGTCATCCCGAGCACCCCCCCCCCCCCCCCCCCTCCACCAATTACCTGAATTATTTTTCAATATTGTTCTCTCCGGCCGTCACATGTTGTATTCAATATCTATGTAAGATTGTAATGAATGCTGTGTATTTCAAATTATGTAAAAGTGGAAGACGCAGTAATAAGTTATCTTAATGCGCTCCTACAATGCACAAAATGCAATAAAGCATCATATAAACCAAACCAAACTCATGTATTTGGAATTTGTGCTGATATACGCACCACAGTAATACATTTTATATACAATGGTTGATGTATTAAATGATTCAGTTTTCCACCAGACCACCTCAAATGAAGTGTAGTGAATAGATAATAAAATATAAAAACATAGAACTATAAAATATGTACATATGATATGACACGAATACGGCATCGTATCAAATTAACACAGCTACTCCCATGCATAATTTCTTAACTGATGGCATCAATGTACAACATAATTCCAGACAAAGTGATTTACAGAAAGTCCTCAGAATAATATTTTGACAACAATACTCGAAATTGGTTTTGTTATGTCCCTCTTTGTTTATATATTGTGCAGTTTTCCTTTAAGGAGATGTAAATGAGAACCCGAAAAACAAGGTGTAGATCGAAATGGTAATCACCCCAGAATAGCACTAATCGGAGGAAAACAATGCAATATGGAAAAGGGGAGAGGGAAGCTATACAAAGGCACAGTTTGTGTTAAAACAAATCCTGTGCTGTGTTTGTTCAATGCACAAAACAGTCTGCATAAAGATCAGGTAAACAAGTGGAAAGACATTCATGCCGAGAAACAATCAATTAACGAAACAAAGATTACCAAAGTGGAACACACACAGGCGGTTCTATACAAAAGATTTCAAGTGTCTATTTCAGTCGTAAAATACACGCATTCAGCGTTTAAATTAGGCCACAGAGGATTAGAAAGTCTAGCTTTCGTGAACAGAAATGTCGCAAATAGTTTAGGGTTTTCAAAGCCTGTAGATTGTAATGGTGTTGTTGTAAGTGAAACATTTGAGGTTGTTTGTATAACGACTCAAAGACTTGTATGTTCATAGACTGTACATCATGCATGTACACAGATCAAGAGTGGTGGATAAGAATATAATAAAACATTTATGCACATGATACTCACAGTAATATGGATATTCGGTAATGACCAACTTGAAAGAAGGGCATTTTTGACTTTACACGGTCGAGAAGATTACAAATATATACAAATGGAAATACTAATGTTTGCACTTACATGGACGGTGTTTAGACGGAGCATATTAGTTTAACTGATCAATGTCACTTTCCTGAAAGATCTGCAATCTGTCCCCTTCTGGTGTTTTACGAACAAACAGATTTCCATCGTAGGACCACACAGAGTGTAAATGTCCGTCTTTTCTTATTTTCAGAAGTTTTCTGAACAGCAGGTATCTGATTTTTGTCAGATCTTCATTGATGTAAACACCCGGCGTCTCTGTAGATGTTTTTAGGGCTCGTTTTGCTGAGATGAATTCTGACCGCTTTCTGTAGGATGTGAATTTCACGATGATTTGTGCCTTCTTTGGACCAACATAGTGTGATCGTGATATGTCATCTTTCGTCAGCTTTACCTTCAGTTGGTTTGCCAGTCTACAAACTGCGTCGTCCGTGGTTTCAGTTTCTTCCAATTTCAAACCAGATACTCTTAGACAATCTCGACGACTATACTGTTCCGCCTTGTCGTGCATTAGACAGTTTTCTTTCTTCAGCATAGCAATTTCAGAAATCATATGCAATTTCGTTTCTTCACACCGGGATTTCATGCTTCTTAACTCATCGGTCAATTCAGCAATTTTCTTCTGATATCCCTCGATTATTTTATCTTTGTCAGCCAACTTTTCCACCACGTTTTTCAGATCTGCAGACAAGTCGTTTATTTTTGCCTGGCTTACCTGGATAACTTCCACCAAAGGGGTAATTGCTGATTTTATCGCCTGGCCGATTCTCCTGCTGATTTTCTCTTCCATGCTCTTCTCCAGTTTGTCATTGAGTTTGGATGTGACCATTTTATCGACCAGCTCCTCCATGAGGGAAAGATTCTGGGTTGACGATTGTAGAGATGGTAGGTCATTCAATGAATTCACTCTCTTTATTCGAGGTGGGGTAATTTCCTCCGAGGACTTACGTTTTCCATCGGCTGTAAGTTCGTCGTACTTTGTATTGTCCGCCATTTTGAAAACTTGTCGTTGGGCCAGCCCGTTCACTTGTTTTGTTGTTAAACGATCACTATAATTGCATTTTTCTTGGATCAAGTTATCACATCTATAAACTAATTCCGATACTTCATTTTCCAATCCGAAACATCAGAAACGTGTCTATTGCATCGAATACGACATTCGGGGAGCTGTGATTGGGACGAGCTCAGCACGTCCACACTCACTTGCCGCCATGTTGGTTAGCTCATTGAGTCGAGTGAGGGTATCAGTTTGAAGCTCTCATGTGGTAGCGTCAAACTGGACTGGTATAGAGTAAAACTAGCGCAATGGTGCACAGGCGCAGACAGGAAATTGTGGGGAAAGGATATTGAAATGGACGTTTTGGGATCGAGGTGGGCCCACAATGGGCGTACCGGATCGGGGACGCTATCCCTGTGAAGCGTTCCTCCAGACCGATCAAATCATGGATGGGTGCCTGTTTTCACAGAAAAAAAATGAAGTCATAGAAATGAGAATGTTGTTGTTGTTGTTCAGATAGTGTAGTTTCTCAATTTTGTGGAAGTGTAAATTAAGCAAAGTGACCCAGTTTAGTAGTACAGAAAGCAGAAACTGCCAGGATTAATTTTTCAGAGAATTGTCTGGGAAAACCCCTGTACTATTTATAGATCACTCGAGAGTAGTAAAGAAAGGAGAGTTTAGGAGATGCAATGGAGTGCGTTTGGAGGAGATGAGGGCCTTTTTCCATCCGGCCATTTGTGTGTGCGTGTGTGGAGGAGGAGGAGGGAGGACTGAGTGAGTGAGTTAGTGAGTGTGGTGGTGGTGGTGGTGGCGATGATATGGCCAGACATGCCAGATGAGAGAACAACAAGGATGACAGGTCAATCATTTTATTATCTCCACCAGCACATCATACCCACGCTGGGGGAGGCGCGTTGGATATGTTTACAATTCTGGTAGGCTCTTGTCCAATCAGAAGCCGCCATTTTAGAAAGTTCAATTTTTAGCCATGTTCGCTCTGATCCCTTCGCTCTGATCCGGGCAGTCCAGGATACTGGAGTTCGGAGCTCTTACTTCTTCAATTCGAGGATACAGGGAAGGGAGATGGAAGGGCTCCTCGACACTGTGATCAATCTCCATCGGCTCATCAATTCGGGGCGGCGAATCCATCTCCATGGGTTCTTCCATTCGAGGATGCATTTCCATGGGAACTGAAATATCCGATCTCGAGAGTGGCCAGCGTGATCCGTGTATGATACTTTGGTGACGTCTCAATTGGCTGGGATGTTTAAAGACTATATTACACTCCGCACGTGTATGCGTGGGTACTTCATGGCGTGCACGTGTGTGACGACGTAAACTGTCCAGTCGACGAAAGGGCTTCGAACAAGTACACGTGAACATCGTGGTAGAGTGTCTGCTGAATGGAACGTCAACTGTGCACGTCTTTAGGATACGATTGCATTTATTGACAGTAACGCCGGCCAACGCCTAGCTTAACGCTTCAACGCCTTGGTGCCAT
>JAVTVY010035063.1:0-14311 GCA_036873755.1 Hanleya hanleyi | reverse complement strand
TGTTGCGGACGATATGCTTATTTCACCGTGCCATCCTCATTCACATGATTCTATTACATTCGGTATAATAAAACAAGTATTTCATGTTTTAGCTTGGGACATGACGATTTCTCAGCTCTCGAAATGTGATGTACAACGAGCGCGTACATCAGCTTTTCTCGAGCTGACAAATCGTCATGTCCAGCGCTAAAACATGAAATAATTGTGTATTGGATATCAGCGACAAACCTGTTATTATACAATTACACTCTGTTGAAGAGTCCAATACGTTCTGTGGGCCAGAGAATAAAAGACGGCCGAAGACAGAGGTATTTTCCTCAGGTCCACAAACCACACACATGTATTGACCTATATCAAAAGACGTTTCATAACTCTCTCGTAAAGTTGATTGTAGAAGTTAGAATATAGCGTAATACATGTAGTAGACATTTTGGTTTGTTCTTCACGATTCCGTGTCTGATGTTAGCCATATAGTAAAACCGATGGCCTATGCAATCCAACCGCTTTTTTCGCTATTTTCATTGGCTGCGAAGACGCACAACTCACAATAATTTTATGGATGCGCACTACAGTCAATATTATACACTCAGACCTGATGCGGCCTGCGGCCTCGGTCAGGTCTGCTTGGCCAAGTCTGAACTCGGGTCCAGGTTTCAGGATATTGACTCCGTCACAAGTTAATAAGTGTATATTATTATACCTCTTGAATATTCATGAGGGTTTTCTGGTATTTCATTGGTCAAACTTTACTCAGCCACGGTCCAGAGTCAATATTGTGATCACGTGATCACTGTTTACAAGTACCGTCTGAATTATGCAGCATGGCTGACGGTGGTCGCTTCGTAGATTTGTCCGATGAAAATCTACAAGAACTGTAACAAAATAGGGATAGTAAAGAACGCAAAAAAATGTTATACAGGCGTCTATATCAATATTACGGGTCTACTGTCAAGCAAAAGATATTGATTTCAATAGTCTTTCGTCAATAACGAAAGAACTTTGCGAATTCCTCGTCAAATTCTTTGCTGAGTTGAGAAAGAAGGATGGAGATAAATACTCTCGTTCGTCGATGGGAAGCATACATTTCGGTCTCCTGAATATTCAAGAGGTATAATAATTTCTTATATGTAATTTCTATCTGCACTGCCCGAGTAATCCATTTCATTTTCATCTCAAAACTGGAGTAAATTTGCGCCGTCGATGCCACCCAATCAAATGAGTTCACCATGACCCAAACAGGATTTATGAATGAAGTGTGTAAAACCAGTGGCTACATTGTATCAAAACACACAGAGTTTGTGACGAAGAGTTCACCTCGTAAATCTCGGAAAGCGCGTCTGAAAGTTTAAATTCTCAATATTACTCTAGTCAGATTGGAAGCAACTTTGTAGATTTAGCCATGAACTATTCATAAAATTGTATCTGCGTGTCTCGTTTCTGATATAACACACAGCTGCATAGCTCTGGTGTAGCCTTGTTCTATACAACGCTATGGCTGCAAACCATTCACCAGATCGAGTTGTTGGGAAAGTGCTGTACGGGCAATAATTGCCGAACCAATTGAACATAACCAATAAAATAATTCGATTCTATGTCCACTTACCTTTCATAAAACACCTTGTTTGTGAGTGAATGTCCGTTTTTAGCTTGGCAAGTGATCTAAACTCTGACGTGGGGGGTAAAACTGTCCACATCGTCGCCATCTTTACATCGATCAGAACGCTGATTACGCGCCACAACAACTCGCGATAAACACTACACGCACACCGGCGATGTGGACAGTTTTACCCCCCTCGTCCAAGTCTTGCAAAAACTAAAAATGGACAGTCGCTGACCCAGAATAATCCAAAGACCTATTCGATATTCCATAGTATACATAAACAGTTTCCTGCAAGAGAGAAGCGGTTTTCAATGATGACGGCAAGACATCATGATGTTCCAAAAATATCAAATCCGTATCGCTGATCAGTATTCTTAATCCATAATATTCGTTGTAACGTCGTCATCTAAAGAATGATGTATCTCAGTCACGCGTTGATTGTGACTGTTCATATGAGCACCATGAGGATCTTGAAGTACATGGGTTCATACGGCCCCTAGCCCCGGGTTAAGCGGAATTAGACAGAAGTTACGAAACGTAACGCCATAGATCTTGCACGCTACGTTCGTATTTTGCTATCAGCATGCGATATGTATCGCCAAATTTGAGAAACTTTGAGTGGAGGCGCTTGGTGGAATAGCCCTGTTTTATAAGTTTCTGCAAGAATGTTTTGTGACGTTGATTAAAATCATCACATTTAACACAGGATCTAGCAAATGCTACTAAGCGAGATATGTAAACGCCATATGCAGGTCCCACTGGAATATTACTATCCAGAAAGGGATAGTTTACGATGTCGAAATTGTAATCATCTCTTTTGTCATAAAGTCGACGAGAGAGAATGCCCGCTTCATTTTGATAGAGATATAGATCTAAATATGATGTGCATGTAGGGCTATATGTAGTTTCCTTCAAATCCAGTGAAAGTGGATATATATCCTTCACTGCGTCATTTATATCGCGATTATCCACAGCGAGAAGATCGTCTATATAGCGTTTGGTGAATGAGAAGGAACGGGCTTTGAATGGATCGGTTTTTGAAAGCGCCTGCATATAGTCGTATTCATAAGAGAACAGATATAGGTCAGCTAATAGGGGTGCACAATTAGTACCCATTGGAATACCTATATGCTGTTGGTATATTGTGTTGCCAAATTTCACATAGATATTTTTAATGAGAAATTCAAGCAACTCTATAAACAAAGAAACATCCCATGATGTATGTAGTAGAGCTAAAGAATGCTTTATGGCTTCCGACATTAATATATCTAAGATCAGTTTTGTTGAACACAGATAATATTAATGAACTTAGATGATCAATAAGGTCCTGATGAGTGATTGTAGTATAGAGAGTCGAGCAATCCCAGTGGATACATGTCTGTACGGTATGTGACCTTTAGCATCAAGTTCTTCCGTAAGACATTTTGAGTTTTTCATTATATCCACATACATTCAACGCCAGAATTTTTAGAAATAGTGGCGCAATACCTTTCCCAAAATGCGTTTACCTTCTGAAGGGCCCACGTCAACAGGGTTGAAAGAAGCTTGGTGGTGCAGCTTCTAGAACCAGCCATGAATCTAGCTTTGTATGGTGATTTATGCATTTTGGGAGTCCAGTATACTTTTGGTACATCGTTATGTTTGGTTGGAAGACAAATACCTCTTTCCTCTAGAAACGTTTTGTGGTTGTTAAATAAATCTTCCAGAGTAAATGCAGTTTGAGAGTAAGTAGACGTATTTGATGACGATATGTTTACACTATTGACTGGGCCGCTCGGTGGTTAGTTGACTTTAATGCTTCTAAAACAATCTCCCTTATGATATCGAGGCGACTACATCAATCTCATATTGTCTTCGACAAGAACCTGGTGACTGCTTCGTTGAATCATAAACATCTCGGATTAACTCTCAATAATAGGGTTACATGGCACGACCATATAGAGAGCATAATAGTTACAGCGCAACGCAAATTATCCATTCTGAGGGGCTTAACGTATTTGTTGGACCGAAAAAGCCTGGAAATTATGTACAAAAGTTTTATTAGACCAAGTTTAGAATATGCCGATATCGTTTGGGATAATATAGACAATGTCCTAGTTAACAAATTAGAAAACATCCATAAGGAATCACTGCGAGTGATTACTGGCCTCACAAGAAGTTGTTCATCTGAAACTTTGTACACTGAGTCCGGTTTCGAATTGTTATCCACCAGACGATATATGCACCGTCTTGACAGGCTATATAAAATAATTAATGGTATGGCCCCTTTAGCACTAAATAGACATCTTCCTCCACTCGCACGTGACAGAAATCCATATCATATACGTCATGTGGATCAATTAACACCACACCGGTGCCGCACTGAACTCTTCCGTAGTTCGTTTTTCCCAGCTACAATTCGTGATTGGAATACACTACCCGTTCCCGTGAGGGACTCTGCTAGCCTTCCACAGTTCAAACACCAATTCATAAAAATGTATCCTAAACCTATCCCTCCTCCTTGGAATTATATTGGCCCAAGGTCACAAAACATCCTACTGTGTCGAATTCGTAATGGATGCAGCAACTTGAAACGACACTTGTTTGAGAATCATGTAAGATAAGATATGTAACTGCGGCTGCCTTAACGAAACAGTCGAGCACTTTTTCTTCCACTGTCCCATTTTTATCACTCAAAGACAACGTTTGATTGCTAATCTGCTGGACATCTACGATGATCCCTATTCTGTCACTTGTCCCAATCTCCTTTTTGGAGATTGTGCTAAAAGTCTAGCAGAAAATATTGATATCCAGATGCATCTGAGAGCTTTTCTTATAGAAACCAACAGGTTCCAACGCTGACTTGCGATTTTCGCGATCAGATAGAAATGAAACACTTTTTCATATGTAGGTCATTCGCCCCAGATGCAGCTTCTGACCAATGACACGCCCTCCGTCCAATACTACGTTTCAACAGTACAGCATTAATGGAAATAACTTATTTAACCCGAAATACTTTTTTTTGTATGTTTATTCTTTACTACTAAAATATTTACATCATCACTCATCATATAAAGTATCCTGCCATAAATGAATATGTACATATTCTTCTATATGTATGTGTTGAATAACTGATTGTTGTATATACGACTGGGAGACACACTAACGAGCTCTGGCTCATTGTGCTCCCACTGATTCAATAAAATATTGTTTAAACCAAGACTATTTACGTTTGAAGAAACCCCATAATATCTCCGCATGTCGGATGATTTATGACAGCCAGAACTACTGAATGTGATCTAGTAACTGACTGAAGTAAATTTGGCGTTTTTTTTAAATTTAGCTATTCATTTCGAAGAAATTAACTTTTGTGCACATATTCGTCTAACGTCGCCGGTCCAGATCTGGACCGGTGACGTCACTAAGCCAGACAGATCAGCCAGTCACTGATGGCTGGATGGCTGCTCATCAGGTTAGTATGATGACCGAGAAGGGACATCGCTGTATTGTATTATGAATCTGGACCGACACACGAAGGCAGGATGCGAAGTCGCGACGCGCTTCGCATCGTGGCTTCGCACTTCGCATCCTGCCTTCGCATCCTGACTTCGCGCTTCGCATCTGCCGTCGTTCTTCGCATCCTGGCTTCGCGACTTCGCATCCTGCCTTCGCGACTTCGCATCCTGCCTTCGTGTATCGGTCCAGATTCATAACACAATACAGCGATGTCCGTTCTCGGCCATCATAGGTTAGGGTCAACCCATACCTTCCCATACAAGCGTTTCTTTAACGAATATTTCATAATTCCGGTAGTGAACTGAATCGTTTTGACGAAGAATATCCGTATAATGCCGCTTCAAATCCTGAGATAGTTAGAATTCTATAATATGCAAAAGACTTCCTAAAACTTCACTTTTAGCTAAAAAGTGACTATGCGTGAATTCAGGCAAAAATTGTATTTTTATTTCCATTTTCTCACATGCATTGGTTGCACCTATCGACCAAGCTATGCGTTTAAGAACTTCATCAGCGGTAAAATTGTTTTGTAGATGTTATTCACAAAATCGTGTTTTCTGCCCAACTGTGAGACTTTTAAATTAATGAAATTTCTACAAGTACGATCCTGAAATGAAGTTTTATTACTTGACGCATCTTTTCATGTTACTAATTAATTATTGGTAGCAAGTTTTCAAAGAAAATATTTGAGGTAAATTATTTTATGCAAAACCCTGAATGTAAACTCGTCAATTTTTTTCAGATATGCGTATAGAAATTAATGTCATATTGCAACTATCAATTTATCATTAAAAGTGCATTCGATCGTGGTAATATCAGATATTGATATACCGAACTGTGACGGTTGGTCCTAGCCTGCTCATTGCTTGTCCTCGGATCTCCGTGAGTCTAGGAAGCAAGGTACGAGTCTAATACCGCAGTGGAACATTTGTCGTGTTCAACGCTCTGCCGTGACGTTTATTCAACGAAAAAGACAAGATATGACTACAACTGAACGTGACAGGCTGTCAACCAATGAAAACATAACGAATTTAAATGAGGTAAAACAAAGAAAATTAGCGGCGAATTGTTTAATGGACAAACAGTAACAAACACAGTCATATATTAATGCATTATGATGTCACCCATACAATCGAGCCCCGGTACAGGAAATAGCTATTATGGAGTTATTTCAAGCCTGACATGTTATGAATATAATGATGTAATGATAGACATTTTGTTCAGTTTGTTATACACGCTGCAAAAAAGAATATCCATGCGGAGCCAACTGCTGAATTTTGACGACTTCAAAAGTAGACGACTTATTAAATGGACACTGCATTACATGCTTTCTGGTACATATTTGTCTGATACATAAAAATTTGTGTTGTATACATATTTTTGTCTATTCCATACAAACGGTTGAGTTTAGGGTTATTGGATTAGGCATATTGTGTTAATACCATATGTACATGTAATGTCGGTGCTTGTCTACGTTGTATCAATGATAAATGTCCAGGAAAATCATACCTACATATAAGTATTCATATTATTCTTATCCAACAGAAAGACGGATCATGCATGGCAATTGTCTATTTGTCATAATTGAATTGTAGACACTACTAATATCCAAACGCCCCTTAATTTCCAAATGTGACAACACGCAAGCTTGAATGCTATTGTGCAAGCTTTCGACATTAGCACTCGATATGTATCACCTTGACTGTTTTTTGTTTTTGTTTTTTTTTGTTTTTTTTTTTCAAATAACAAGTCCGTATCAGTAATTTATCTACGGAACGACAAAAAACTGACTTTATAGATTATCATATTTGGATCATTTTGAGCCTATTTGCATGACCACCGAGCAGAGAAGCATGGTTAAATTCAAAATGGCGGCCATGTTGGGTACCAGAAAAGTGACGTTTTCTTCAGATTTCTTCAATTTTTTTGCTTTTCTGCATGGAAAAATGGGTAAAACATATTTTATTTCATATCAGATTATTATTTACTAATTTATCACGCAGTTTTTTCGAGGAAAAACCAAAAATAAAAATGCGAAAATTCTGACCGAAAAATCGTCCAAAAATGCTCTTTTTGAAAATGACGTCACTGTGACGTCATTATGGCGACCATATTGGGTTGTTTTACAAATTCTTGTAGAGCTTGACCCAAAGATATAGTGTGGTAAGTTTCAACCCTCTAGCCTAGAACTTTCCGCGAACATCATCGCAATATCAAATAATAAGCCACTTCTCGCGTCGAAATCTGATAATTTGAAAAAAAAACGCTGAAATATCCCAAATCTTGTGTCGATCGTTCAAACGGTTTCGGAGAAGAGTTTCTTTCGGTTTTGAGCAAATTTCCCGGATGGTCGCCACACCACGAGACCAATGAGATCCGGTTGTTTATGTTCATTTATTCAAATGGTTTACTATAATGATATGGTAAAATTCTGATATACTACGCGATGCGCTTTTAGCTGTAGCTCGCGGACAAAAAATGCCGTAAGAATAATAAAAAGAATCAAAACAATTAAAATCGGGTTTCAGTCTGAAAGGCTTTATAACCAACATGTAGCTGGCACGTGCAATCAAAAAGATTCTGAATCATTTGCATATGGCATATTTGCATAAAATACCCCAAAGGATAACGTGCTCAAATATGTTGATATATGGAAGCATTTAACGTCAAATTTTTGGACATTATCCAACAGTCGGTGCGCGTTAATGGACATTAATGGGCATTTGGACATCAGTAGTGTCTATACAGAAGTCATAATACTACACAGGTAATTCCTCCTCTATTATATGATGTAGCATAATACGCAGTGTAAAGTAAAACTAATGGCAGTGTTTGTAAAACTATGCACACAATTATATGTAGGACACATCGATCAACATATCAGGCTTCAGATTATTTGTTTGTTGATCCTACCGTCTGATCAACACCTTTTTCTAGCAGAAGTTTTTATTTTAGCATGGAGGGAGATATTCGCTTGGCGCTCTGCCAGATTGTATCATTAGAAAAAGCTGATGATGAAATAATAGTTGACGCTATACCGGCCGATTTTCCGGTATAAGTTACATATAATACGTTTTACTACATGAATTTGAAACATTGAAATAAAATAATGTACATCCTTTGTATATATGTTCGAAGAGAGTACCTTGTGGCCTTGTGGCTGTGTACAATCCTCGTGAAATAAATATTATATTATATTATATTATATTATATTATATTATATTATATTATATTATATAAAATAAAAATTTTGCGTAAAAGCAACCCTGTGGCATCTTTCACTAACAAAAGCCTGTTCATACGTGGGGCTCTACTCCGGGTCTTGCTGTACTTGACGCGTTATTCGCGTTGAGACCAAATGCTGGATGGATACGGCTAACAGGCCATCAATCTGATTAAAACTCAGACTTAATAACCGCTCCGCTATCGGACATGTCCCTAATTAAGATCTGGGATCTTAAATCTGTCGCGTATGTCAGACTGGCGACCAATCACAGTCCAACTTCAACGGGCGAATAGGTGCCTATCCGATTATTTCTGTAGTGAACGAGACGCAGAAAAATCCAACCCAGGCAGCTGATGAAGTTCTTGCTCTCCATGAGCAATTACCGAAGATTATTATTTGCTCGGATAGGCACCTATTCGCCCGTTGAAGTTGGACTGTGATTGGTCGCCAGTCTGACACGCGCGACAGATTTAAGATACCGTACAAACTGTCCCAGATCTTAATTAGCGACATGTCTGATAGAGGAGCGCGTATTTAGTCTTGAGTTTTAATCAGATTGGCTGGTTTTAATGGTTCGTCTGACAAAGCCGCCCGAGCCATGGCGGAAGACGAATTCACCAGGACCAAAATCAGTTAATTATTAATAAACTTTCCGAACAGCCTTCGTGACCTCATAGTTGAGCAAATTAGAAACCAGGCAATTTAGCTTTGAAGTCAGTTGCATATAGCCGTGATTGTTCTGGTAAACATCCATTGGCTGTTATTTTAAAAGAACTGTTTGAGTAATAACTGTATTGCCCAGACCTGCGTATATGGGCTGGTACGGAGTATACAGACCTGCATTATGGAGGATGCTAACAGACTAATCAAACGTCGTTTCAGAAATGTCTCCTCCCACTCAAAACATCCAGTCTATATTGAGCAAACATAGCTCTAACCCAGATTGTACTTCATGATCATTCTTGTGATTAAGCAGATGTCTGAAGTGCTTCTACATGTATATGTATCATGGATAAACTGTGCTTATTTATAGAGTGAACCGCTGTGTTATTATGATTTGGCCAATAATGTATTCGCTGAGATGTAGGCTGGTAAATACTTCATGTAGGGAGCTATTGTCTGAGTCTTTGTGCCGCTGAAAAGGCTCAAGTCTAGACATATTGTTGTCCCCAGACTTGGCTATTGTATGCATTGTCTGGTGATTCTTACATGGAGTATGAACCTGTAGTGTAGGCTACACTAGTTTTCCGGCCCTAAGTGGATGTTGGGCACCCCAGTCCAAGTAATCAGTTGCCGCAATATATTCTGACTAAGCATCGCAAAAAAAACAGAGATAAACAGAATAAACGTAGATAAGAAGAGTTCATTTGAAGATCTAATATTTCCGCAAATATTTTTCTTTTACTCTTTCAGTGTTGGTGCAGGTACAAGAAATCGCACATTTCTTAGTATGAAAGGTCTGTGTGCTGAGAAGCACGTCTGATATCTTTGTCTTCAGTCTGATAAGTAGGCGTAGACACTGTGTTCTGTATTCTTCATTGAGGTATCCATAGAGAACGGGGTTGATGGCATTAGTTAGAAAGTACGATCTAACGAAGAAGCTATAAATCACATACTGATCACCTGAAAGGCTTTCCTCAAAGTCAGCCACAAGAGTTCTGCATATCATAAGGATTAACGTTGGACCGAAGCAGATAAGAAAAGCCACAGTTATCGCCACACAAACTATTGTGGCCTTTTTAACTTTATATTTTGGGCCGCTGTATCCGATATATGACAAGGACGATATTGGTGAATATTTTGTGACTGGAGAGTTGAGTTTAACATCATTTTCAGCAATTGTAGATAGAGAGGAATTCGAATACCTTGCGACAACTTCTCCAAGTTTCTTCTTGCTCCGTGTCCTCACGGCCAATCCAACGCATGCGTGAAGTAGTAAGAGACATACTGCGCAGAAGAGTATTGCAGAGATAAGCACTGCAAAATATATTGTCGTTGTTGTACGCTGTATTACAGAATCATCGAGGCTGCACCCGTATCCAAAGACTTCCGGATCGGAGGTCACGTGCCGATGTCTACCAAACACGAATAGTGTTGGCCAAGACGCCAAGATTCCAACAGCCAGAGTACCAAAGACAAAAGATTTTGTTTTAGAAGTTGGGGATAAACAAAGTGGTCTGCAAATCTTGTAATATCTGTCCAAAGCGATGGCTAAAAGTGTTACTACAGAAGATACCAAAGTTAAATAACCGAAGAAACGCATCAACTTACAAACTGCGGGCATATCAAAGAAGTACTCGTATAGTAGGTCGTATAGCTCAAAAGGAAGTCCAACTGCGCAGCTCATCGTATCTAACACGGCTAACCACAGGATGAAACAATTGGCGGTCGTCTTCTTCAGTTTGGTGGCGTAGACGTAACAAGTCAAGATGTTCCCAATTAACCCGGTCACCATGACTAGCACGAGGTATGCCGCCACTGGGGCCAACTTCTGGGCATTCTTCGAATTGTATTCCTCAAGAAAGCGCAACTTACTCTCTGTCGACAAATTGGCCATCGTATCACTGAGCTCGTGAACGAAATAAAACGTCTCTGTTGATATTTTGGTTTTGATCACTGGAAGTATAGCTGATATACAATATGTTACTCCACCATGCATGGAGTAGAACTTTATCCTAACTCCGAAACTCCTTTCATTCTGGCATACCTACAGAAATGCATGTATATGTGTCCTTGATGTTTGCCAACGAGACCCAATGCGATTGCGGAAGCATACATGTAGTAATTATAAAACTGTTTAACAATAAGGAAACTTTGCCTTTATAACAGAGCACTCATACGGAACAGAAACTGAAACCCGTCTGCATTCAATATGGAGTAGTATTATAGAAAAGAGGAACAGCGGGAAATATGTAATATGATCTATTTGGTCCACTGCTTCACAATCTAATAATCGAAGGGTTATTATACATGTTTTGATTATTTATGCTATTTACTTTCCACCTTATGTATGCTTGAGTGTGTCATATATATGTGTCACGGCATTAGGCCACTTCCTGGTGAACACAATGTGAACTAACACTTCAAATAGTGAGATGGCGTATTAAAGAGCGAAACTGGCCAGAATCTTTGGATATTACCAATGGTATCAGGATTCGGGATATCTTGTGTAACGTCATCACGATGGCTTTGTATTAGTATATACTAGTAGCTGAATAATTCCTGATTCCGCCCCACCACCCTGAATGCTTGGGTTATTATTGCAGCAAAATATCTGAAACTCTACACTATATCTCCTGGTCAAGTTTTCTCTGCCCTGATAAAGTAACATTGACTTTATTATCTGAAAACGCAATTTAGACCAGTTTTTCGGACTTTTTATTTATTTTTGAAGGGTTATTGAATGGTTATAACCGTTTTGATTATTATATTATTTATATTCCAACCTTATGTGTGGAATGTTGATCTAGATTGGGTTTGTAGAGAGTAACAAGTGTATCTTCAGTGTATATCGTCTTTCTTGCTATATATTTCAATCTGAAAAGCATGTATGATTATTTTTATATAAATAATAATAGTGTCATGGCATGATCCAGGTTTTGAAACAGAAGACATATGATTTCACTCCGCCCTCTGATCTAAATCACCCATTCCTGGCGGAGGAACCACTCGGTGTAAAATCACGATTTATATTTCAATAGACAGCTCTCGTAAATGGGAGTACCAAGGACAATAAAATTTACTGAACATGTCAACCTTTAACCTGTTTCCTGTAGTTTAAAACTTGTAAAATATTATATCGATGATCGTTATTCGTACATATGAATTACATTGTGGCCTGCATGCCCGCGTAGCCGGCTATTTCATCGCTAGTATCTATAAAAAAAATCGTCCGTCGCAGTGTGTAAGCGCTAGATCAAACTCGAGCTTGGATGAAACGTGTTCTATTGTGTTTCTGGCACATATTTGGCATCTCGAAATCCAAAGGTTTTTGGGAATGGAATGAATGATAGCATCAACCATTCAGACCAGTGATGATGTTGGTCATATCAGTGGACGGAAAAAACAGAATTAAGTGTCAGGTGGATATAATCACTCGAGTCATGTTGGAGAATAATGGTAATGTCCATGGTTTCACATAACATCATAATATAAACATTGAGGATGATTCAATGTTTAGCATACATGTCATGTAGGATTAGCTCGTTAATTCTGCCCAACAGTTCTGCTTTATAATGACGACTTCAATCAACGTCAGGAAATCCAAGAACTAAAATACAACCGTGAACCATAATAAAGGAGATTTTCATTATGGATGGATGACCATGTAACGTCGAATCTAATGGGATTCCTACATAGTAGTATAAGTGTGAGTATAAGACGACTTTCAGAACCCCCTGCTGTCTTGCGGGGGAATTGTCTAATGACGTCAGTAGTAGTATAAGAGCAGTAGAAGCCTTTTTTCCCCCGGATGTAAAAATGACGTCACAATTGAGGGTGTGGCGCCATCTCTACACTATGGATGCAAGGGAGACAACTCGGGCATTGGGGGGTTATTGGGGGGGTGTGCATTGACAAAAAAAAAAAAAAAAAAGTTCCGGCAAAAAAAAAAAAAAAAAAATGTATTCATGCGCGGTGATGCGGTTTGGCCGTGGTTTTGGCGGTGATTCGGTCTCGGGAAAAAGCTTCCGCGGAGAAAAAGTAGTCCCTAGATAAAATGGTCCGATGGGGTCGAGTGAGGTATCAAAGTGAAGGTTAGGTGAAGGAGCATCTAATGGGCTGGGTGTGGGGTTGAAATATCGGCCTTCTGCGCATGCGCGGCGGCCGAAGGGTATGAAAATAGCCTTTTTGGAGCTATGGGAGCCCCTAGTTGACCGATGGGGTCGAGTGAGGTATCAAAGTGAAGCATTATGAAGGGGCATCTGATGGGCTGGGCGCGGGGTTGAACTATCGGCATTCTGCGCATGCGCGGAGGCCAAAGGGTATGGAAATAGCCTTTTTGGAGCTAGGAGATTGACTACTGGTCCAGTGGGGTCGAGTGAGGTATCGATGTGAAGCATTCGTGAAGGGGCATCTGATGGGCTGGGTGTGGGGTTGAAATATCGGCATTCTGCGCATGCGCGGTGGCCCAAGGGTATGGAAATAGCGGTTTTGGAGCTAGGGGAGTCCCTAATGGGCCAATGGAGTCGTAGGAGGTATCAAAGTGAAGCATTCGTGAAGGGGCATCTGATGGACTGGGCGTGGGGTTGAAATATCGGCATTCTGCGCATGCGCGGTGACCCAAGGGTATGGAAATATACGTTTTGGAGCTAGGGGAGCCCCTAATGGTCCAATGGGGTCGAGTGAGGTATCAAAGTGAAGCATTCGTGAAGGGGCATCTGATGGACTGGGTGTGGGGTTGACATATCGGCCTTCTGCGCATGCGCGGTGGCCCAAGGGCATGAAAATAGCCTTTTTGGAGCTAGGGAGCCCCTAATGGTCCAATGGGATCGAGTGAGGTATCAAAGTGAAGCATTCATGAAGGGGCATCTGATGGACTGGGTGTGGGGTTGAATTAGGGTCATTCTGCGCATGCGCGGTGGCCCAAGGGCATGAAAATAGACGTTTTGGCATCTAGGGGAGCCCCTAATGGTCGAATGGGGTCGAGTGAGGTATCAACGTGAAGCCTAGGTGAAGGGGTATTTGATGGCTGGGTGGTTGCATGTAAAATTTTTCCTGAAAAAAAACGGAACACGGACTTTATCGAAAAACCTGGGAAAATGCCTATATGGGGTATGAGGGGTATATAGGTCGCCGGGCTTAACGGGCTTGTCTATCAACAGAGTTATCTTCCCCTAGTTCCAGGGTGGGTGTATGTAAAAATTTTCCTGAAAAAATACGGAATACGGACTTTATCCTAAATTACGGGAAAATGCCTATATGGGTATGGGAGGTATGGGACCATCCTGGGAAACGTACTTCTATACATTTGCGGTAGGGTTGTGGGGTCT
>JAVTVY010035062.1:0-14003 GCA_036873755.1 Hanleya hanleyi | reverse complement strand
AACAGCGCGAGACAAGGAAGTACGACGACGTAAAAGTACGATAGCACGATAGTACGATAGCTCGACACTGTGAGGAAACGATAGTATATAAATGTCATGAAAATGCGTACACGACAGTACAATGAGACGATGAAACGATAGTGTGATTTACCGGGGCTCAATTACATTGGGAGACGTCATAATGTATTCCTGTTCACTGATGGTACGGCGTATCATGTTGGGCACACCGGTTCTCGTCAGATCACCGAAGTTAAGTAAAAGTGAACCCGGTCAATACTTGGATGGGTGACCGGGTGCTGTCTGGCTGGGCTGATCAGTGTCCAGGATAATAGGAACTGTTGGCACTCTCGTGTCCAGGCACATATAGGTACCCCCGTGATATGAGTGAGAAATTGTTAAAAACAACGTTAAATCCACTCACTCACTCACTCGTGTTCACTGGAGCAAATGTCAATAATGCCGTGATCGGTCAAAGAGGTGCTCACAGTTTATCATTCGGCAAATTCACTGGACATGGGATATAATCGGAAGAAATATGGACAACATGTAATTGCTGTATATGGCATCAATGACCTTTGTCAACTCGAACAGGAATACATTATGACGCCACCCTATGTAATTGAGGCCCGGTATAAGAAACACCGTATAATGGAGTTTTATATGGAGAGAATTACAAAGTTATTTCGAGCGTGATATACGATCAATATCACGGAATAATGGTAGTCATTTTGTAGATTTAGGCTTGTTATACACGCTGCAAAACAGAGAATGTATTCAGTGTTAACTATTGATTTTTGACGAGCCCCAGATTAGAGGACTAATTAAATGGACAGACTTTAGTTCTTTATTAATGGGTTGTTTCAGGTTATCAAAAAATACAAAAAACGCGTCTCATTCCGCCTTGTCAATATTTTAACATTCCACTTTAGAAAATAATATCGGTTCTCTAGAGTATTTTTTCTACGTTCTAGGAAATGACGGTCCTAATTTACATTAACAGCTCGGAAACACAAATTTATTAATCCGTGAATATTAATGCTCGAAGTTGGAAGATATGATACACAGAGCCAGTGTACAAAGTTACAGGGCATGAGAGACCAGCATTAAACTTTGAATGGAAAATAATTAGTTATCTTTTACAGTGTTTATCATCACCAAATCTCATGAAATATTTACTCTTTTCCAGGAAGCAATGAACGCTTCTTTCGATGATCAAAAGGTAAATTAAATAGATTGCGAGTGGTATTTGCTGATTGTCCGCTTTAGGAAATTACAAACTTTGAGGATGTTCAGCTTATTGCTAATCGATTTCAATTACACCGTTTGCTCATGTATGATCCAAGCATATACGTATACAAGTAGTATACACAGTCAGACAAATGGCTGTGTACTCCCAAAGGGACAACTAAATAAGGACATATTTACATCAGCATGTGATATCTTTTTTTCCTCGAAAGAGATGCTCTGCAAAACGGGGAACAACAGCGCCCCCTATAGACGAGCGGCCGGGACCCTGTTTTGGGGAATAAAATGCACCCCCCGTACACAGAGGCAAACTATATATCATTTGAAAGCTTAGACTCTCTTCTTTCATGTGAGGTAGGATGTGGTGGTGAAAACTATTGCCGTATGCTAGAAAAAAAGAAAATTCAAGAACCATTGGATTGCATCTATCTACTTTTAAAATGGGGGTATACGTATTAAAATGACTATATCTTCACTCGTACCAGGCATAGTGAAAAATGGCTAGTGTCAATTGATTACGCAAAGGTTCTTAAATCGTCTAATATCAAAAAGTATTTTGATGGCATTGACCTGTGACGTCACAGAGGGGCCATCTCCAAAATACAATTGTTAAATGGCCAAAATGGCTTTAATGTCGAATATTGTCATCGGTCAAATACTTCGACAAAGATTTGGTGCGATTACCTTTTAAATCCTCAATTTAATGGGCGTCATTCACCATGGTATATTAGGTAAAAAACACTAACTACTGCATTAGAGGACGGGTTTCTCGGATGTCAGCCACCAAAAATAAATTAGTACAGTAATTTAGACATTCAGAGTTATTTGCCGTCGTAGCTGTATATTGTTTTGTCAAAGGTACAAATTAGTTTAGAATTGTAATAGGGGATCGTTTCAAAATATCCACAAAACAAACGGGAAGACGCAAAGTGGCACAAAATTACAAAATTGGCGAAGAGTGCTGTGAGCATCAGTTTCTACATGAATTATTTATCTAATTTTCTGACGACATTAAATAGATCACTGCAGTACAAGAACTTGTCTATAAACATACCCACTCTCCTGGTATTTCCCGACCTCAGAACAGCATGAGTACAGGAGTTTTATTATAACATCACTATATTAGACGAGCGGCGTTTTGCAAAAAAAAACGCGTTATTTTAGGAGTAAAATGCACCCCCCTTCCTCCGTACACACGGCCACATCCTATGTCATTTGGAAGCTTATTTAATGTACTTTTTTATTAGACCGGATGTGGTCTTGAAATATATTGCCGTAAGGTAAAAAATTCATTCAAACGAACCAGTATCGAGTCTTATCGTCACGAAAAAAGGGAGGGGATGGGTTTGCTTCAGTGTTAATAACTTTATTCGTTTTACACCAATGCACAGTAGTGAGGTAGCAATTTTCTCTCCATTAAACAGGGAATCGATTGATAACAGTTTTGTTAAGCTATCTTGCATCATGACGTCACTCGGGAGTCCTCTCCAAATTCCCAATGAAATATTTTCTAAATACACAATTATAGCTTCTTTACTAAGTTATTCAATGTAATGGAATTCACATAATTGTGTCAAGTTATTGCCACCGGCATTGTATATCATTGCATGAAAAGTACAGGCTATATAAGGTTTCTCACTACCTTAGAGAATAGAATATGTGAACAGAAAGTATCTGTCAAAATTATACATTTTCAATGTCTACTAACTGTTTATCTGAGATTGTCAAACATCTGACTTCAGCAATATACTTGATAAAAATGTTTTATGACTTTATATGTATATTTCACTGATTTCTTTTATCTCTTGTTAATTTTAAAGCAATATCAAAGATTATCTTGATTATCGTTGTGGAGGGGGGGGGGTCATCTCATAATTACTATTAGTGCTCTATGAATTACTCTTTTCAGGTCACTGGTTTTCCATCTCTTGAAATTTTCAAAACTATTTAGGGGGTCATCTAAAATTAACATCAAAATTGTCACATCAACAGTATGTTCTTGGAAACCTACTTGTAGGGTTTGATATCACACAGGAAAATGCCCACAAACATAGGCCTACCCACTCTCCAGATATGTTCTGATCCTACAACAGCCTGACTATAGGACATCACTATATGTATTCATGTACCTCAAAGCAGTTGTTTCGGCTATTTTGGGGGAGTATATCTTCTGTATATCCCAAAACATAACTCTCATCAAGGGTCAAGCTTAATCATCAATACAATTAATATTGATGATATATAATCTCCAATATTATGATCTCGCTTGTACTGGAGTTACTGGAGTGTTTCGACCCTGAAAACGGATTCTACCTACAAGTGGCCATATGCTCACATGATCTTGTGCGTATGTCTTTCGTATAACGATTCTGGCATGATGCGAGACATACATCAGAATAATACCGCTGAGATCCATAGTAGTGTTAAAGTAGTAAGAATACTCTTCATCAGCCGTGCCTATACGAATTCCTAGCTCCTGTTAACGACGGACCTCCAGTACAGAAGAGAGACAACAATAATGACGACTTGGCTCCACTATATAAGAAACAGCGCTGTTTTGGAAAACACATGAAATGTGTAAATCCGATAAAATCGAATTGATACTAGTACTAAAATCGAATCGAATGTAATGTAGCCGGAATATTCTTCAGCCACGCTGAGGACGTATGCCTAATTAGTCCCTCTGCTAAGGGCCTTCAGAATCCACTTGATATATGATATTTTTGCGACTGACAATAATATTGCCATCATTAAGAGATGTGTTTTCGTCCAATAAAGTTCAATGACCTGAGACCACACTCTGTTAAACTGTCTGGCTCTGTCTGTTAAACTGTCTGGCTCTGTCTGTAAAACTGTCTGGCTCTGTCTGTTAAACTGTCTGGCTCTGTCTGTTAAACTGTCTGGCTCTGTCTGTTAAACTGTCTGGCTCTGTCTGTTAAACTGTCTGGCTCTGTCTGTTAAACTGTCTGGCTCTGTCTGTTAAACTGTCTGGCTCTGTCTGTTAAACTGTCTGGCTCTGTCTGTTAAACTGTCTGGCTCTGTCTGTTAAACTGTCTGGCTCTGTCTGTAAAACTGTCTGGCTCTGTCTGTTAAACTGTCTGGCTCTGTCTGTTAAACTGTCTGGCTCTGTCTGTTAAACTGTCTGGCTCTGTCTGTTAAACTGTCTGGCTCTGTCTGTTAAACTGTCTGGCTCACAGCTGAATTACGTTGACAACGCCAAATATCTTGATCACTTTATCTTCAACGATCTCACTGACAGTTATGATATGTCTGTGCAAACTAGAACATTATGCTTTCGTGCCATTTTGGCTTGGAAGTTCTATATGTGTCTCAAGATAAGAAGAAGCAACTTTTCTCGTCGTACTGTACCAGTATCAATTGCAGCCATCTGTGGTCTTCGTGCTCGTCACGTAACTGGAAAAAAACTGCGTGTCACATACAACAACGTATTTCGCTGGTTATAACGCACTCTCCGCGCAATTGTAGTGCTACTTTACCTATTTGGGATTAACTCTGTACCCAGCTTTAATGAGGTTATTCGACGCCGGATTAATTCTCTACGGAACAGACTTATGTCGACAGAGAACTTCTTACTTACAACTTTGCGGCTTTCCGATTTGTCTCAGGCTTCGCGTTTAGTTTGTCATTGGACTCGCCAAATCTATGTAACGCGCTATTAATTTGTCTTTTGGCTGCAATCTTATTATAAATTTGTTCATTTTATAAATCATGTGTCTGAAATAAATAAGTGTTATTATTCTATTGAAGGGTTCTATCTCGGAGCTGTCCTACTGTACATAATTTATGCTCCCAAAATAGCTGAAACAACTGCTGTGAGGTACATGAGTACTTATAGTGATATTATAATAAAACTCATATACTCAGGCTGTTGTGGGATCGGGACATACCAGGAGAGTGGATATGTTTATATACATGGTTTTGTATTGCAGTGATCTATTTAATGCTGTCAGAAAATTAGATAAATAACTGATGTAAAAACTGATGCTCACAACACTCTCTCACCAATTTTGTACCTTTGTGCCACTGTACGCCTTCCTGTATGTTTTGTGGATATTTTGAAACGATCCCCCATTACAATTTTAAACTAATTTGCACGTTTGACAAAACAATATACAGCTACGACGTCAAATGACTCTGAATGTCTAAATCACGGAACTAGATTATTTTTGGTGACTGACATCCGAGAAACCCGTTCTCTAATGCAATAGTCAGTGTTTTTTTACCTAATATCCTATGGTGAATGATGCTCGTTATATTGAGGATTTAAAAGGTAATCCCACCAAATCTTTGCCGAAGTATTTGACCGATGACTGAATTCGACGTAAGAACCATTTTTGGCTATTTAACAACGAAGTATTTCACCCAGAAAAAAACTTTTGACATAATTTTCAGTGCGTTTGACGCAATTTAATTGTAGTTTGGAGATGGCCCCTCTGTGACGTCACAGATCAATGACGTCATAATCCTTTTTGATATTAGACGATTGAGGAACCTCTGCGCAATCAATTGACGCCAACCATTTTGCCATATGCCTGGTACGAGTGAAGATATAGTCATTATACTACGTATCCTCCCATTTTAAAAGTGGAAAGATGCAATCCAATTGTTCTTGTATTTCCTAATTTTTTCAGCATACGGCAATATTTTTCACCACCACATCCTACCTCATCTGATAGAAGAGAGTCCAAGCTTTCAAATGGTATATAGTTTGCCTCTGTGTACGCGGGGTGCATTTTACTCCTAAAATAAGGCGTTTTTTGCCAATCGCCGCTCGTCTACTTCATCTGGCCATTCATGAATGAATTCGTAAAGCCTTTTCAGTTCTATCGATCGAATTTGGTCGAATTTTATAACTATACAGAATCATCATCGAAGCACTGCTAAGTTAAAAAAAAACAAAAAACAAATTGGGTCGCCTTTCGTGCAATATGTTCTCGTTAAATATAACTAAAACTAGATTAATGTTTATAAAACCAAACCATTTCTACCACAATTATATATCATGGGCCCGGAAGTTGAACAGGTCAAAGTTATAAGTTTTTTTTGGTAACTGCTTCAATGACAAACTGAGCTGGTCCACTCATATAAACGAAGCGTGTAAAAAAAGTATCTAGGAACATAGGGGTTATCCTTTGTGTAAAAAGATGTTTTAACATGAAAACTTTACGAATCATTTACCAGTCTTTAATCTATCTTTATCTGCAATACTGTAACCTGATATGGGGTAATACATACCACAGTCACCTTCTGCCTTTGATTAAAATACAAATAGAGCAAAAAGAGTTATCCCATGTGCATACTATCTAAATCTTCGGGAAACATGTAAAAGAGACTGCACTAACCCCCTCACCCCACCCATCAGGAAATGAGATCAGCCTAATCAAGGAGATCAACTGAGAAAAACTCTAAACATGGTATAGTTTTTGACGTGCATCAAACTTGATGTCAATAGATCAGATGTGAATGTCACTGTGACGCAAAAAATCAGAAAATCACTATATGTTAATAGAAATTAAGTAACACGTTGTTTTATGCTTCTAATATGTTATTATTTTATTAAGTAACACGTTGTTTATGCTTCTAATATGACACAAGTTTATACTTCGAATATGTTATTATATATAACTAAATACTATCGATTCAAAAAATAATACATTTATGAATAAAATTGTTTTTTAATAAAAGTCCGGTAATGTAATAATTTGAGTAGCATTACTACTTTTGATAACGAGCTAACAGATTGATACAATAAACAATAACGAAGCACAACTTTGAATAACGCGACGGTTTCCAGTAACACCGAACTCCGCTACTGAAAACAATAACACATATTTGAAATTAGTTTTCTGCTTTTAGTTACTTTCAAAATCATTCTAATACAGAAGTTATCTCCCTTAGCAGAAATAACCATGACGCGTTTTGGGTCACCTTTTTCGCTCCTAAACGGAGGATTTCGACACTTAAAGAACGCTATCGTGCCACTCCAGACACGTTGAACCACACGTAAACAAATAATTGAAGATTACTGAAAACTGTTTAATTACATGTAAGTTAATTAGCCACAATCCGTGAGAAATTCGAGAAATAAAAAACGGAAATTTGTAATCATACCTAAATATTTAAATTGGCATTTTTTACTTAATTTTGTTACCGGTATTGGGTTTCGTACTGCACTGATATAGCTAAATTCTATCGTTTCAACGAATAATACTCTTATGAATAAAATTGTTTCGATATTTATACAAGACAAGTATTAAATATTTCAAGTTTTCGGTGCTGATCGGACTCTCAGTAACCAGTCGTCGTCTATAAGCAATTCCCAGGTTAATTGGCTAACGTATAGTCGTACAACATTAATAGCAACAAAATTCGAGCAGCCATAAAATAAAAGCAAAATCGACAAAGGAAAATAGTATTTCCATAGTCCTATAATCAGAGAAAGGATATTGTAATTTGTAACTGAGTGAATTAATATTTTACTGAATTTGACTTAGTTACATGCAATCGCCGAAATTGACCACGGCATGGCTGAAAAGCAAAATACCATTCTCGTACACTTTTGTAAAATACAGAACAGATTTCGGTCGTTATTGCTGCATTTCTACTTGGATTTCCGGATAAGTTGAATGTACATTTATGCAATCGTCCAGAAATTATAGGCAAACTCTGCTAATTATTGCTGCATAATTGCTTAGAATGGAAGAAATCCTGTGAATTTCTCTCTGAAAGACTTGCTCTAAACTGCTAAATAAATGTATCCATTGTGGCGCGAAGAATATACCCGGTCACACACCAGAAAAAATAGAAATGTGTCCTTAAAAAAAAGTGTATATTATCTGTTGCAGAGGTTACTCGGGTAAACCATTTTGAAATGAATCTCTCGAAAAGACAACAACGGCAATTGCAAGTGATGTGTTCAATTTTCGGGAAGCTCGCCGAAAACAGTCGAGAATAAATAGGTGTATTTACCTTCTGTTAATCCAAGGTTCCCGAAATAACAGCGGAGTACTCCGTTCTGTGGCAATTGATGGAGTACTCAGATGTTTATCAGAGTGGACAATTAACGGAGTCAACTCCGATGAACTATTTCAACGGAGTGCTTCGATGTTTCAAAGGACTATATAGTCCGTTGTTGGGACATACCGGTCATACAAGAGTAGTATACAAACAGCAAACAAAACAAATTTTCACCCGGATGTAACTATGACGTCACAACTTGATGGTTTGTAACGATGAATTTGATTGGTTGAATTGTAAGTGTTAGGATGAATTTGATTGGTTGAGGTGTGGGCCATGTTGTAAAGCAAGATGGCGGCGTGGTTCGGGGATGTTCGGGCATGTTCGGGTTGTCGGCCATGTTGTAAAGCAAGATGGCGGCTGTCGGCCATGTTGTTGCGGCTGTCGGCCATGTTGTAAAGCAAGATGGCGGCTGTCGGCCATGTTGTAGAGCAAGATGGCGGTGTGGTTCGGACATGTTCGGGCATGTTCGGGTTGTCGGCCATGTTGTAAAGCAAGATGGCGGCGTGGTTCGGGCATGTTCGGAAAGGGTGGGCCATGTTGTAAAGCAAGATGGCGGCTGTCGGCCCTGTTGTAAAGCAAGATGGCGGGGGTGGTTCGTGAATGTTTCGGGGATGTTCGGGCATGTTCGGGAAGGGTTGGCCATGTTGTAAAGCAAGATGGCGGGTGTCGGCCATGTTGTAAACCAAGATGGCGGCGTGGTTCGGGCATGTTCGGTACTGTTCGGGAATGGGGTCCCTGTTGTAAAGCAAGATGGCGTTGGGTCGGCCCTGTTGTAAAGCAAGATGGCGTTGTGTCGGCCATGTTGTAAAGCAAGATGGCTGCGTGGTTCCTGAATGTTCGGAAATTTATTCATCCGCGGTGATGCGGTCTGGCCGCGGTTTTGGCGGTGATTCGGTCTCGGAAAAAGCTTCCGCGGAGAAAAAGTAGTCCCTAGATAAAATGGTCCGATTGGGTCGAGTGAGGTATCAAAGTGAAGCTTATGTGAAGGGGCATCTAATGGGCTGGGTGTGGGGTTGACATATCGGCCTTCTGCGCATGCGCGGTGGCCGAAGGGTATGAAAATAGCCGTGTTGGAGCTAGGGGAGTCCCTAATGGTGCAATGGGGTCGAGTGAGGTATCAAAGTGAAGCTTATGTGAAGGGGCATCTGATGGGCTGGGTGTGGGGTTGAACTATCGGCAATCTGCGCATGCTCGGTGGCCCAAGGGTATGGAAATAGCCGTGTTGGAGCTAGGGGAGCCCGTAATGGACCAATGGGGTCGAGTGAGGTATCAAAGTGAAGCATTCGTGAAGGGGCACCTGATGGGCTGGATATGGGGTTGAACTATCGGCATTCTGCGCATGCGCGGTGGCCCAAGGGTATGAAAATAGCCGTGATGGGAGCTAGGGGAGCCCCTAATGGACCAATGGGGTCGAGTGAGGTATCAAAGTGAAGCTTATGTGAAGGGGCATCTGATGGGCTGGGTGTGGGGTTGAACTATCGGCATTCTGTGCATGCGCGGTGGCCCAAGTGTATGAAAATAGCCGTGTTGGGATGTAGGGGAGCCCCTAATGGACCAATGGGGTCGAGTGAGGTATCTAAGTGAAGCATTCGTGAAGGGGCATCTGATGGGTTGGGGGTGCGGTAGGAATATCATTCTGCGCATGCGCAGATGCAATACGGAGGTCTCGTCCAATCAGAAGCGAGTATTTCAAATCCGTCCCAGAGCTCTCGTCCAATCAGAATCGAGTATTTTGACCCGGTGCATTATGGGACATATCCAAGATGGCGGCACGTGTGTTCAAGATGGCGGCACATCCGGTGTCGAAAACTGGCCATTTTGTCGGATGTGGTCACTTAGTGTCGAAAACTGGACCCTGTATGACGTCACTTCCGGGTTTTTCACTAAAAACTACCTCCAAACATAGAAGAGTTCCTAATGTTTCCTCTTACACGTCCGTATGTTCAATCGCCGGTGTGTTTTCCCGCCCCGCCCCAGCGCCCCGCAGCGCGCGCGCGCGTCATCCCGCGTCATCCCCGGCAGTGCGCGCGCGGACGCGGGTCAAAAGGTCAAAGGGTCACCTCCAGGTCAGACGGTCCAATGTCCAATGAGACAATGTTGCGGCATCGCTATAGTCAGAGCTTGAGCACAAAAAAGGGGGGGATTCTAGATGAACCTGGGAAAGATGGGCAGGTCCATTTGGACCAATCAGCGGTCGAGAAAAAGAGCCAATCAGCCGTCGAGAAAAAGAACCAATCAGCGATCGAACAATCAGCCAATCGAATTGGGGTATTCACGGTGTGCTTTCGCTGACGTCCGCGCCTACATCTGGGTTCTTGTACCCCCGGGTAATGTTTTTCTGGACATGGATGGGTTACCTTTGGCTCCATTCTAGGCCACTGATTGGCTAATACGGTGTTCAAAGCCACTTTCATGCATTATGCTCATAGAACTTATAGTCATAATCTATACGTGTTGGACGAGTCTCTTCACTCACCGTATACACGTACCTCAATGAAATGCCTGCTCCAAACCTAGACCAAAAACACGTACTTGGTCTGTAGGCTGATTTCATTGGCTCTCTATTTTTACTATAGTGCTCTGGCATTCTAACCTTGATGGGTTACCTAGAACTTATAGTCATCAACATAATCTATACGTGTTGGACGAGTCTCTTCACTCACCGTATACACGTACCTCAATGAAATGCTCGCTCCAAACCTAGACCAAAGACACGTACTTGGTCTGTAGGCTGATTTCATTGGCTCTCTATTTTTACTATAGTGCTCTTGCATTCTAACCTTGATGGGTTACCTTGAACTTATAGTCATCAACATAATCTATACGTGTTGGACGAGTCTCTTCACTCACCGTATACACGTACCTCAATGAAATGCCCGCTCCAAACCTAGACCAAAGACACGTACTTGGTCTGTAGGTTGATTTCATTGGCTCTCTATTTTTTACTATAGTGCTCTTGCATTCTAAACTTGATGGGTTACATTTTGACCCCATCCTACACCACTGATTTCAGTTTGACTGAATGTCCACATTGGGCATTGATGCATTAGGAATAAAACACACAAGACAGGGTTTTTTGGTGAGATCTCATTTTTTTTATTCAGTGAACAACAACAACGTGAGAACAACCACGTGAAAACGCAAGCCCAGAACAAGGGGCTTGTAATTAACTGAAGCCCAGAACAAGGGGCTTGTCATTAACTGAAGCCCAGAACAAGGGGCTTGTACATTGAAGCCCAGAACAAGGGACTTGTCATTAACTTAAGCCCAGAACGGGGCTTGTACATTGAAATGATGGGCGGCCCAGTCATAGACGAGCACATCGCGGTCCTCGGCCTGGGGGTACTCGTCAAACATCTGTACGATAGTAGATAAGGGTCTGCCCCGGCATCGATGGTACAGGTAAAACAAGCAATATTGTCCGCACACGCCACTGGTCAGGCTTTGCAACGTTTGACTATTCCAACACCACGTCTCTGTGCCTTGATCCATGACGTCTGTTAAATCGGGATGGAGGGGTGGCAGACCGTACGGGTCAAAGTATTCCCCCTGCTGTTCTGTCAAGTACACGGCCACCCAGTGTTCACCGGGTCGATCCATCGGGTCCGTGTTGAGAACGTAAGCAGCCGGATACATACGGTCTAATGGAAACACATCTCGGGCGAATACCCCTTGAAAGACCCTACGTGTCTCTGGGTCATTCTCCAGCACGGTGGTTATCTGGTCTGTATCCATGTTAGGTGGAGAAGTCACACAGGACGTTGCGCGCCTTGTCCACTTGAATGATGCTGTCAAACTCGGCGTAGCAGATCACATTGACGGTGGTCGCCAGGGCTCGTGCAAAGTGGATTTCCAACCGTAAATTGCCTTGCTTGGTCAGGGCCAGCTGATGGTCGTTCTCTAAGGTGGGGGTCAGATCGAAACAGAACAACGTGTATCCGTTCCCGTAGTCCTCCCGACTGATCATATTCCCTTTGTCCTGGTTTATTTGACCGGTGGCTGTAAACAGGCTCTGATAGGCTCGAATGAAATTCCTCCGCCCAAAGTTCGGGGTTAAGGCCGTGGCTGGCACCTGTTGTCCATCCACATGCAGGGCCACAAAATTGATGCCGAAATGTTTAAAGTCAAACGGATTCTCTGAAACTGTAGAAACTGTAGGCTCCGCTGAAACTGGTATTTTCCACACAGGCCAGGATCAATCGCTTGGTTAGTTCCCCCAGGAACAGGTTTTCTTTGTTGGCGCCCATATTTCCAGCAGGCACAGAGAACACTTTGGTTTGCACACGTCGGATAGGGTACTGGGCTGGTTTTGTTTCCAAGGTTTTCATGTGTCCCAATTGAACGGCTGGATTCGGTTTCACTTTTCGGACATACAGGACTGCGTCTTGGATGACAATCTTATAGTCCGCTGCATGCCCCTCTACGTTAGTGGCCATTAAGGCGAAGGTCGGAGGCGCCCATGGGGATCTTGTTCAAGAGGTACCGGTCTTGCATGAACATGTCTGCATGCAGTCGACCCATCATATCCACCGAGGCACTGTTCGCAGTGAAAGCCTTCCGTTTGTTATATCCCCATTGTCCGCCGTGTCCATGTGCTCGGCCGTGTCCCTGTAGAATAAAGCGGTTGTCAGCTGAGATTTTTTAGCCTCTCGGCCATACGACAACAGTGTCTCGATGTAGGCTCGATAGGGGTACGTGTTGGTGGAGTCACTGATGAGTTTGTCGCTGAGAAAAATATCCACCCGTTGAAACATCGAGTGCAGCCAGACATTCGTCGGGCCCACCGTTGCAGCTTGGACGATTCTGGTGCCATCCCCACTGACCACCTTGGCTTTCACATACAAGTAGGTATGGGCTAAATCCACATAGGCCGTATCCGCATTACTGATGGTGAACTCGATGGGCCCGGTTTCGTTGATGCTGGAGAGCGGGGGATGCTCCACCCATAATCCTTGTTCGACACTGGTTTGTGTGGGCGGCACGGTCCACAAATCAAATTCACTGTTGGTGGAGGGGCAGGACTCGGCGTGGATTAAGGCCATGTTTTAAGAAAAGATATCCCGGGTCTTCCTGGATGTGCGTCGTCGCTGGGTCGGTCGTCGACCGGTGCGTGGTCTCGGTGGGGCAGCTCTTTTATTCCCAACGGTGCGTTGTGCTTTGGCCACCAAGACGCCTCCCGCTTCTTTGGCCCGCCGTTTCAAGGATTCTTTGGGTGCCGTACCCCCCAAGACATCACCGGCCACTTGCACCGTTTGTTTGCCGATTGCTTTCACCCCACGCGTCACCAAGGGCAGGAACGTTTTCACAATGCTGCCGAGTATGTTCCCCAGACCATGTCCTCGTTGCATGCGTGCACCGCTAAAGACCGGAAAGCCACCCCCGGCCTGTTGGGCATAATAGTCGGCATAGCTGCGTGTATCGCACTCGTAAGGTACTTTCATTATGCAAAGTGGGGAGCACGTGCTTGTCGAAAATGAAGTGTCAGCACCACTTTTTCTCGTTCGAATGCCACCGGTCGTCCCGTGTCATCTCTTATATCCACCGTGATCGTGTTGATGTCAGTTTGTCGTACGGGCAAGTAGAGCATGTGGGTGAAACTGTGGGTGACTTGACCTCCATACGTCTTTTAATGGGGACCACCCGTAACAGAGGTGTGTTGATATCGCCCACGATGTGGTTGTCCACCACGTTCGAGTAGACGTAGAGTCCGTACATAC
>JAVTVY010035061.1:0-13900 GCA_036873755.1 Hanleya hanleyi | reverse complement strand
TGACGATTACAAGAATACCTACAGCGCCTTGAGTGACAACGCCGCATAGCAAGAACACCCAGAACCAGAATACTCGACCCTAGACCACACCGGACACGCTACCACTTAAATGTTACCGAACGGACACCTCAACACAGAATATGATCCTTTGACTTTCACGTAATATAGGACGTAGACCTGCCGTTCTGTACCCCACTACACACTCCAAGCAATTGTTACAGGCACAGATTTCTGGAAGGACCCACCCTGTTCCCAAGGGCGTCGTTAGGGAAGTCGCCTCGACGAATCCTGAAAACGCCCTGGTTCTCCCAGTTTTTTCTGGACGGCTTTGTGCGTACTATTGGGGTACCGAGACAAAGGAATCATCAACGCGATTATAATAAATATTTTCCAGTATAAAAACCAATTACAGACTTAACGACTTGTACATAGCGACTCTTCTCTACTAGTATTTATATTTCCTCATTGTTATTGTTATTCATTATTTAATTATTTATTTTAATATCTAGCGCTGCAAAAGATCTCAAATTAACAAAGAAATGTACCGTGAAATTTAGATAAAACATTGAGTTGATGGGCCGCGAAATCCGTATGGGAAGCGGCCCTTAAACTACAATTTCAATCAATGGTATTGCAAACTATGTCTGCACCAGTCAACTCGAGAGTCAGCGGCCTCAGACGTACATCAGTGTCCCCTAACATGTCGAACATATCCAGCCCGGCAAAAACCAGCCAGTCACCCCCGGACAAGTCAGAGGAAGAACAAACGGTCACAAGGAATGTACCATTCCGTTTCCGTAGGAGAGGCGCGGACTTTAGTGCCCAGCCAGATGAAGTGGAGGCTGGACCCTCCACTTCGGTCAACACTAGCTTTGACAACTTGGTGGATTCCACCATTACCTCTATGAGAGATATTGTTGAGGGGAGAAAACCAATTATATCACTCGGCAGATGCCTGAACAGGTATTCGAACAGACCGGAAGGACCTAGTTTCCTAAAGGCGGTGCTCACACCATATCTTGGTCCCTCCGAATCGGTGCGGACATCAATGGCGGAGAAAATTGCCGCAACAAAGCAGAAAGCCATCAACATGATGAAAGCTGAGCTTACAGCTCACTGTGCTGAAATAGTCGACAGGGAGGGCGATGCCCTAAACGACCTCCTCAATGGGGCGTTAGATCAACTACCAACAAGCGGTCAAGAGTCGGCTTCAGCCCGCCGACGTCTCATTCAAGCAGCCGAAAAATTCGAGCTCGAACCTGACAACGACACGATGGAAGGACCCACAAAACGTGTGGAACCCACAAGGCCATCAGAGGACATGCCCAATAAAAGGCCCTTCTCCGGTAGAGGCAACCAACCCGGTCCACAGAACAAGAGAAGAAAACTGACTCTCGCTTCTGTTAAAAACCTACTGAAAAACCTTTGAATTCAGCGTGTTTTTCCACGAATACTGAACTCTGTCTAAGAACACTGTGAAGTACCGCTATTCCAGTTAAACTGTACATTAAATGTATATACGTTTTACTTTTATTGCACTGAACTGTGTGTGAACACTCACTGTGTACATTATTGTATACAGGATTTGGTAATAATACTCTCCACATACGCAAGGCAGTACAGCCTATCTGAGTACAGGGCGAAGCCCTGACATCTAATATATGTTTAACTAAATATATATGGGGACTGAGAACCCCTTGGTTTTTATATGAATAAATCTATGTCTTTATTCTCCCAAAAAATCTCTTCCGTCTCTCTGATTTTCCAATACAAATGTTGGATTCTCTTTCTGACTTGCTTATCATTTCGTTTGTTTATCGATATCGCATCACATACTATAGTATGTCTTGTGTTCAGTTTTCCGCAATCTACACAGATTGTCGCACTCGATAACCCCTGATAAGTCGTATTCACAGACATAATGTCTGGCCTTGGTATACATCGAGTTGTGTACACAGCACGATCCCCGTATCGGATGGGCAGTTAATACTGTCTTAGAATTGACCGCGGACACTCGCAATGAGAGGTTATTTTGTATGCTGATGTAATCAGTATCCTTAACTCTAACTATATTACAAGAGTGAGAAACCTATATATAATATATGGCTGTGTCTCTCATAAACCGTACCGGTCTCTTGAATATCAAAATATATTAATATAACAAAATAATATATTATACTTTGTGTACTTCCTAGAAAAAACTATATAGTACGGAGGAATGTATTCCCATTGGTCTACCCTGCTGTCATTTGATGGCAAACAGACAGTGGGCGGATCCTACAAATGTGTGGGTCCATTGGACTGACAGCCGTTTGCGACTCTGTTTGACCAATTAAATTGATCAACCACCGGGAGAGCTCCCAATCCATACAGCCTATGGCATACGAGGAGGCTTGCTATTTAAGATCGGTTCCGAGTGTAAAATCTCAGACTGGAGGCTACACGTGTCCGAAGCGACCGGTAACTTGAAAACTGTATCGAGCTAAAATGCCGAACCGCAGATTTTCGTCCAGGGCGAAAGCCAAACGCTGCTCAAAACGTTTTAATAAACACTTGGCAGACAAAAAAGCAATCTTAAGAAGCCAAAGCATTAATAATGCGAAACAGTACATTAGAAATTTATCTAATGTCAAACTGACCGATGGTGATATACTATTACTATCGAAAGGACTAAATTTTGTCCCCTCGCCAGCCATAACCAGTAATACACTGGTAAATGATTTCAGCTCGCTCGAAAGAAGCGCTAGGCTAAACGCACTATTCCTCGATGAGGATAACACATTACCTAAACACGACCCGTTTAGGATGAAATCGGAATTCATTCCACCTCTAGCGGATAGTGATACAGAAGATTATCTGTACGCTACCAAACTCACACTGTCAAAGTTACAGAAAAGTTGGAGACCTATGACTAATCTCTCACTTGAGGAGAGACAAGCTCTAGATAAACTAAAAAACCATGATAATATTGTGGTGTCACGAGCCGATAAAAATAATACGACCGTACTTCTCAGTAAAGAGAACTACATCAGTGAGGCGTATAGACAACTATACGACGGCATACACTATATCCAAATCGATCATATCGACATTGATGTAACTGTGGAACTGGTACGTAATATCGTACACAGACTGAATATCAGTGGGGCGCTCAGCCCCAGTTGTTTCAGATACCTATTAGACATTAATAGGAAAATTCCAACACTATATTTTCTCCCAAAAATACATAAACGGGAAAAACGTCTGAACACACTGGACTGTATTATTAACCCGGTGTTACCGCCGGACCTGGATATCCCAGGCCGCCCGATCATAGCCCAATGTGGCTGTCCGACAGAGAAACTCGGACAATACCTAGACTATTTCCTATTACCGATTGTAAGGAAACAGTCCACATTCCTTCGGGACACGTCTCATTTTATAAACGAGATTGAAAAGCTATCTTTGATAGAACCTTTCATAATTGTGACGTATGATATTACATCACTTTACACTAACTTAGGATTCGATGAAATCCTACGCTCTCTGGAGAAGGACCTGTTGTTATACTCGGACCTTGATTATGACATGCAGAGACCGAGCATTGAACTACTGCACGAGATATGCAGTTTCATTTTGAACAAAAATGAGTTTCAATTCAACTCGATCTACTTCAAACAGATTATTGGTTGTTCTATGGGTGCGATACCGTCACCTGAACTTTCCGACATAGCTATACACAGACACATTAACGGTCTGTTGGAGAGCTTCCCGGAGTCGAAGAATATCTTACTACACAAGAGATTCCGAGACGATGGATTCATCCTCTTTTCTGGTAAAAAAGAACAAGTTGAAGCATTCTTCGAATTGGCTAATAAGGCACATTCGCTGTTGAAATTCACATATGAAATTTCCGAACAGGAGGCAAACTTCCTCGATCTGACCGTCTTCAAAGGAGACAGGTTTAAGAATGAATCCATACTGGACATAAAATGTTTCTCAAAACCTACGGAAACATACCAATATCTTCATAGAAATTCAGCCCATAACCCGGCTTGTTTCAAATCCTTTATATCAGGAGAAACCACGAGATATATGCGTAACTGCAATAATAACTCGGACTTTATCGAAAGGGTTGGTTTCTTCAAACAGAAACTGCTAGCTAGAGGTTATTCAGCCTCGGAAATCGACACAAATACTGAAAAGGTTGATTTCACCCGACGGAATGTTGCACTAGAGACTAAGATATCTCCAAACTGCAGAACGGGACCCCAGAGGCCATTACGTTTCATAACAACGTATCACCCACACCTGAGATTTTTAAATAAAATAATCAGGAAATACTGGCACTCTGCTCAGAAAAAGGCCTTATATCAAATAAGTCCTACTCCCCCACGTATTATATACAAACGTGGACGAAACTTGGGAGAAATCCTTGGAAAATCGAAAGTCTAGCGCACACCTAGCTTTTTTGACTGATTTATACAAATAAATCAACACTGCGTGAGTCTCCTGATGAGTGTACTACGTTGGCATATACTAAAATAGAGCCAAAAAATACACGAAACAACAAGGTGTTTGGATAATCCAAAAACAAAACACAAACAAAAATGAATAAACGTACTGTTTATCTCCCTATATTATGGTAAACCAAACATTCTATTATGTTACGGTTTCGCATGGGCATTTGTTGTAGAGTCTGAAGCTTGTACTAGGAATTGTGGGTACGGCTTACTTTTAGTCAGTTTTATTATATTGGTCTATGGGCCTCTGGCCCTCTGGCTATAACGTGCGAATCGGTCAGATACGTCTGTTTCGATCCCTATGATTTCCTGTTACTACAACAGCTTCAGACCAACGCATACAAATTCCCCATATGGTTTACACGCCATGCGTGTATACTGTTATAGTATTCTCACAATTACGTGTGAATCGCTAAACATGTTAGCCATTTTGTGATTGAGTGATTATCACTCTTCAGGACATGTTGCCTGGATATCATGCCAGGTAATTAAAAGAAGTGTGTGCCTCAAATATCTCTTTATTGTTTATACACAATATATGGTCTTTGATCATAACGAGCTAAAACATCCCCGGGGTACAGGGGGTCGGCCACACCTGGTTTGAAATAAACCACCACAGGTACTCTTCATTGATATATTATTCTTTGAAGTACATACCATTGTCTTTGACACCGCTGTGAAAACAGAAATCGGGTATATATTCTCGATCTCTGGACTGGTATTGCAAACTATGTCTGCACCAGTCAACTCGAGAGTCAGCGGCCTCAGACGTACATCAGTGTCCCCTAACATGTCGAACATATCCAGCCCGGCAAAAACCAGCCAGTCATCCCCTGACAAGTCAGAGGAAGAACAAACGGTCACAAGGAATGCACCATTCCGTTTCCGTAGGAGAGGCGCGGACTTTAGTGCCCAGCCAGATGAAGTGGAGGCTGGACCCTCCACTTCGGTCAACACTAGCTTTGACAACTTGGTGGATTCCACCATTACCTCTATGAGAGATATTGTTGAGGGGAGAAAACCAATTGTATCACTCGGCAGATGCCTGAACAGGTATTCGAACAGACCGGAAGGACCTAGTTTCCTGAAGGCGGTGCTCACACCATATCTTGGTCCCTCCGAATCGGTGCGGACGTCAATGGCGGAGAAAATTGCCGCAACAAAGCAGAAAGCCATCAACATGATGAAAGCTGAGCTTACAGCTCACTGTGCTGAAATAGTCGACAGGGAGGGCGATGCCCTAAACGACCTCCTCAATGGGGCGTTAGATGAACTACCAACAAGCGGTCAAGAGTCGGCTTCAGCCCGCCGACGTCTCATTCAAGCAGCCGAAAAATTCGAGCTCGAATCTGACAACGACACGATGGAAGGACCCACAAAACGTGTGGAACCCACAAGGCCATCAGAGGATATGCCCAATAAAAGGCCCTTCTCCGGTAGAGGCAACCAGCCCGGTCCACAGAACAAGAGAAGAAAACTGACTCTCGCTTCTGTTAAAATCCTACTGAAAAACCTTTGAATTCAGCGTGTTTTTCCACGAATACTGAACTCTGTCTAAGAACACTGTGAAGTACCGCTATTCCAGTTAAACTGCACATTAAATGTATATACGTTTTACTTTTATTGCACTGAACTGTGTGTGAACACTCACTGTGTACATTATTGTATACAGGATTTGGCAATAATACTCTCCACATACGCAAGGCAGTACAGCCTATCTGAGTACAGGGCGAAGCCCTGACATCTAATATATGTTTAACTAAATATATATGGGGGCTGAGAACCCCTTGGTTTTTATATGAATAAATCTATGTCTTTATTCTCCCAAAAAATCTCTCACAAGAGTGAGAAACCTATATATAATATATGGCTGTGTCTCTCATAAACCGTACCGGTCTCTTGAATATCAAAATATATTAATATAACAAAATAATATATTATACTTTGTGTACTTCCTAGAAAAAACTATATAGTACGGAGGAATGTATTCCCATTGGTCTACCCTGCTGTCATTTGATGGCAAACAGACAGTGGGCGGATCCTACAAATGTGTGGGTCCATTGGACTGACAGCCGTTTGCGACTCTGTTTGACCAATTAAATTGATCAACCACCGGGAGAGCTCCCAATCCATACAACCTATGGTATACGAGGAGGCTTGCTATTTAAGATCGGTTCCGAGTGTAAAATCTCAGACTGGAGGCTACACGTGTCCGAAGCGACCGGTAACTTGAAAACTGTATCGAGCTAAAATGCCGAACCGCAGATTTTCGTCCAGGGCGAAAGCCAAACGCTGCTCAAAACGTTTTAATAAACACTTGGCAGACAAAAAAGCAATCTTAAGAAGCCAAAGCATTAATAATGCGAAACAGTACATTAGAAATTTATCTAATGTCAAACTGACCGATGGTGATATACTATTACTATCGAAAGGACTAAATTTTGTCCCCTCGCCAGCCATAACCAGTAATACACTGGTAAATGATTTCAGCTCGCTCGAAAGAAGCGCTAGGCTAAACGCACTATTCCTCGATGAGGATAACACATTACCTAAATACGACCCGTTTAGGACGAAATCGGAATTCATTCCACCTCTAGCGGATAGTGATACAGAAGATTATCTGTACGCTACCAAACTCACACTGTCAAAGTTACAGAAAAGTTGGAGACCTATGACTAATCTCTCACTTAAGGAGATACAAGCTCTAGATAAACTAAAAAACCATGATAATATTGTGGTGTCACGAGCCGATAAAAATAATACGACCGTACTTCTCAGTAAAGAGAACTACATCAGTGAGGCGTATAGACAACTATACGACGGCATACACTATATCCAAATCGATCATATCGACATTGATGTAACTGTGGAACTGGTACGTAATATCGTACACAGACTGAATATCAGTGGGGCGCTCAGCCCCAGTTGTTTCAGATACCTATTAGACATTAATAGGAAAATTCCAACACTATATTTTCTCCCAAAAATACATAAACGGGAAAAACTTCTGAACACACTGGACTGTATTAACCCGGTGTTACCGCCGGACCTGGATATCCCAGGCCGCCCGATCATAGCCCAATGTGGCTGTCCGACAGAGAAACTCGGACAATACCTAGACTATTTCCTATTACCGATTGTAAGGAAACAGTCCACATTCCTTCGGGACACGTCTCATTTTATAAACGAGATTGAAAAGCTATCTTTGATAGAACCTTTCATAATTGTGACGTATGATATTACATCACTTTACACTAACTTAGGATTCGATGAAATCCTACGCTCTCTGGAGAAGGACCTGTTGTTATACTCGGACCTTGATTATGACATGCAGAGACCGAGCATTGAACTACTGCACGAGATATGCAGTTTCATTTTGAACAAATATGAGTTTCAATTCAACTCGATCTACTTCAAACAGATTATTGGTTGTTCTATGGGTGCGATACCGTCACCTGAACTTTCCGACATAGCTATACACAGACACATTAACGGTCTGTTGGAGAGCTTCCCGGAGTCGAAGAATATCTTACTACACAAGAGATTCCGAGACGATGGATTCATCCTCTTTTCTGGTAAAAAAGAACAAGTTGAAGCATTCTTCGAATTGGCTAATAAGGCACATTCGCTGTTGAAATTCACATATGAAATTTCCGAACAGGAGGCAAACTTCCTCGATCTGACCGTCTTCAAAGGAGACAGGTTTAAGAATGAATCCATACTGGACATAAAATGTTTCTCAAAACCTACGGAAACATACCAATATCTTCATAGAAATTCAGCCCATAACCCGGCTTGTTTCAAATCCTTTATATCAGGAGAAACCACGAGATATATGCGTAACTGCAATAATAACTCAGACTTTATCGAAAGGGTTGGTTTCTTCAAACAGAAACTGCTAGCTAGAGGTTATTCAGCCTCGGAAATCGACACAAATACTGAAAAAGTTGATTTCACCCGACGGAATGTTGCACTAGAGACTAAGATATCTCCAAACTGCAGAACGGTACCCCAGAGGCCATTACGTTTCATAACAACGTATCACCCACACCTGAGATTTTTAAATAAAATAATCAGGAAATACTGGCACTCTGCTCAGGAAAAGGCCTTATATCAAATAAGTCCTACTCCCCCACGTATTATATACAAACGTGGACGAAACTTGGGAGAAATCCTTGGAAAATCGAAAGTCTAGCGCACACCTAGCTTTTTTGACTGATTTATACAAATAAATCAACACTGCGTGAGTCTCCTGATGAGTGTACTACGTTGGCATATACTAAAATAGAGCCAAAAAATACACGAAACAACAAGGTGTTTGGATAATCCAAAAACAAAACACAAACAAACATGAATAAACGTATTGTTTATCTCCCTATATTATGGTAAACCAAACATTCTATTATGTTACGGTTTCGCATGGGCATTTGTTGTAGAGTCTGAAGCTTGTACTAGGAATTGTGGGTACGGCTTACTTTTAGTCAGTTTTATTATATTATATATGTGCGGTTTAGTAAATGTCTTCTCAAGTAAGTGTAAACATGGATTGAAAAGGCCAAATCCTGGATTCTCGAGATAAATGAAGTCAGTCCTAAATAGATGTGCCCCGATAGCAGCGGCAGGCTTGAATTTGCGGTTCTTACTTTTGCACTCTTTCCCATGCTTACAACAAGGGATATATTTTTGATAAATGAAAACTGAACCACATTTGTAGTTTTAACCTCAAGCTGCCAGAAATATAATCGGTGTGATATAATAGTCCTTTCTGTGATAATGTGATGCATGCATATTCCCCAAAATTAAACCAGTTATAAATTGAACTGCAACAGGCTGTAGGCTTCGGGAAGAGATCAGATCCATATGTCGCTGATATCTGGTAAAATATATTTTTCACGGATTACCTTCAATTATAATTAAGTCCGGGATTGAGATCATTAACTTTATTGTTGGGATTCAAGTATTAGTGTATATCCAGTTTAGATCATTTGATTGATATCGAAGAAACGTCAAAGACAAAATGTGCAGATCGTCAAAAATTAAACAATTACTGTTTTTTTCGTAACAAAATTGATGTTCGATAAATATATACATATCACCAGCTTGGTAAGCGGACATTTCCCCTTCAGACATTTCCCCCTGCGGACTTTTCCTGCTCGGACATTTCCCCTTACAGACATTTCCCTCTAAGGACATTTACCCCTTTCTGTACATTCTTGTACTTTGAATTCGTACGAATGTGTACCAATGTTGAAATATTGACAAAAACAATTGTGAGCATTTTTTCCTATTTGTTTTTAATTTTTTATTTATTTTTTTCTACAATTTGGCATGATTAAACAATAGTATAAGTTAATAACTGTCCGTGTTAATTAACTATTTAGAGATAATGCATATTTAGGTTATACATATTATAATTTTCTGTCTATATTTTGCATGATTGAATAAAGCATACATGATATGCATGGAAGATAACAGATATCACACAGTAATAAATATAATATCTAATACCGCTTATGCCGGTGCTAGGGGCCGTGAGGTCATATCATCCAAGTTGCCACATGAACAGGTACCATAAATGCGTACCGGAGATACAACACATATCACGAATCGTCAGATTCTTGGTATGTGCTTTAGAAGACTATACTGTGAAGTCATGTGACTCTCAGTATGTCGACACCTCTTCCCACTTCCCTTATATGTGTTGTAAATGAATCTTAAAGAAATACTAAGCAATTACTTATCTAATGTCAACCACAGGCTGAGTCAGGATAATAAAGGTTTAATCGGTGGTTTTAAAGACAAACAAAACAACGAATTTCATTGCATCAAGCACCGACTGATTCTACTCAGGCAACAGCCGGGCTAACTCTCAGGATAAAAATAACAAACCAAATAATATTTTTACCTGGTTTTAGAAATTAAGTAATTATTTGAACTGGTGAATAAATTTGAAAGAAAAAACTCCGTGAACATTGTCAAATTGGCCCCATAATATTATCCAACAATGTCTAGTTTGTCTTCATTGATACCATGAGTTATTGTCTGAAATCATATCAAATCAAAATCGATTTTTTCTTTTTATTATAACTTTGTTACAACTTTTTATTAAGTCATACAGAACCTGTTAACAGTATGTTAAACGTGGATAAGGAGGAGGAAATCATGTCGAAGCAAGCCTATTGAAAATATATTTACAAAAGACATACTCCAAATTGTCTTTATCAATAGTTCTACTGTGTAAAACATTAGTACTAAGTCGTAATCCAGGAATAAATAGGAAGGGGGAACTATATCTGCCGAGGAAAATGTCCGCGGTGGGGGGGTGGTATCTGAATGGCGAAATGTCTGCAGTGTGAAATCACGGACTATTGCCCCCGCCGCCCCTGTCCTTCGGATTATTTTCATATCGCCCAATGAGGATTTTCAACTTGACTCGATGTTATTTGGCTTTCCTAGTTATATAATATGCGATTATATTGTATGCGGAGTATAAGTTGAATGCACCACTGGCATAGTAGTCCAGTGACAATCCAATGAAACGCAGATAATGGCCGCGGTGGGGGGTGGGGGTATCTGAATGGCGAAATGTCTGCAGTGTGAAATCACGGACTATTGCCCCCGCCGCCCCTGTCCTTCGGATTCATATCGCCCAATGAGGATTTTCAACTTGACTCGATGTTATTTGGCTTTCCTAGTTATATTGTATGCGGAGTATAAGTTGAATGCACCACTGGCATGGTAGTGAAACGCAGATAATGGTCTGCAGATAGTGGAAAACAGCATAACTTTATAAGGTTAAAAAAATCAGCACAAATATATGATATAGATATTATGACAAATAGGACAAATCATATCAATTTAGAGAGTGACACGAATTGAAGATAGTATGACATAATATGGAATACAACAAAAGCGTCTAGTCCGTCATTCAATATTCAGCCGTCGTCCAATAAAGAATTTCCGCGTCCATGATCCAAACATCTAATTCATGTAATAACATTATCATCAAATTAAATGGATAAATCATAGTAAACATAGAACCAGGCTAATTTCCAGTCAGACAGAGTGGGTTCCTATTGGGACTATCAGGTCCCAAGTATATATATCCGCCATCTAACACCTGATGCAAACCGGGGTATTTTCAACCGTTCATATTAAGTACGGAGAAGTCTAGGTTCTCGTTAAGCGACGCAGAGATTGGTCAAGACTTGGATGGGTCACAAGGCGTTGTATTAGCTGGGTTGATGAGTGTCCATAGTATCGCTGCATGTATGACAATGCATAATGTATGTATGGATATAACCGTGACGGATGAAGATTGAACTCGGTGGTAAACTGTTCTCCGGACATTCCCGGAGATGACCGGGTCTTACCTTAACATTACTGGACATTCCCCACCATTCCCAGTGAATGAAACTGGGGATTAGTATTGACTGGGAAGTCACATGGACGGGGATTTATCCACATATATAGTCATCCGTGACGTCATATAAACACGTGACCATAAGTGACGTCATCCCCAGAAGTGAAATTTGAGACGGATGTGACGTCACAGGATGTGAAGTCACCCGTGACGTCATCCACCTCTTCATTTACAGCTTCATTTCCTCCAGCCCTTCAGAAATACGACAGAATAACGGTTGTATATACTGTTATGTACAATAAAATATGCTTAATTTCGCATAATAAAATTTAAGGTATATATTGTTATTTCATTGGCGTGATTTTTCTGCCTTTGTGTATCATATTTGTGGTAACGATAAATGTCATCCGGAGAACACTGGTCAGTCAAGCGGATCAGCCGAATGGAATACCTCGATGTATTCTTGTAAACCTCAACTTAAACGAGCACTACATAATAATATTTAGATGGAATCGCGCGGTTATCGGGCGGTTCAAAAAGTACTAGAAGAACCTACGGATTATTGTAGGGTGTACTGGACGATGTAAAAAGTACCGGGCGGTGTACCATAAGGTAATGGATTTACAGATAAAACATGAATAATTTACAAAATCTTGCATCGGACTTCAACAGCCTACATCGGAGAGAATACCGAGCGGTGTACAAAGTACCAGAGGGTACGAGAAAACAAACTAGTACGGAGAAAACTTGAACATTTAATCAGAAAACGAAAAAAAAGCCCAAAAAACCCCAGATGAAATGCTGTAAAATAAATGCCCTACTGCGAAAGCGTACCAGACGGTAACAGAAAACGGCGTATAATATCTCTATCACGGTAAGAACGAAAGATCACAGTCAGTTGTATAATTCTAACAGTATAGACCAGGAAAGATAGGCGGGATGATTCCAAATTAGATAGATGAGAGTGTGATTAAAATCGTACACCGGGTACGTTAGGAAACGGCAAATTTTAGTCCTTATTTATATGGGACACACACAATATTGTATGGGACATCACAGGAGAGTGCAACAGATGATATAAAAAGTATTGAGCAGTGCACCGTATAAGCAAACAAACTGGTAGAAAACGTGTTGATTTAACTTCAAATTTACAGTAGGCCTACCGGGTGGTGAATGAAGTACCGGACGATATAAGCAAACAGAACGATTTGAATATCTCAGCCTAATCTATCATATTAATAATCACGCGAGTGTTTTTCTTGAGCTGCAATCAAAACTCACGCACATTTGTAACCACAAGAATTCGCTTGTCGCATTCAATGTTAATTTATTTCTGTCTTTTACTGACTTCGTGATCTGGTAATGGTTATTAAGTGAAATAATTTCTTGCGGATAGCAACTTCCTAACTAATTCTGCAAATAAAACGAATCATATAGCAGACTGCACCAGTCTTTCTTCTCGTTGTACAAGCATACCAGCTTAGCGGATTAGCTGTAGCCCACGGTTCATTTTATTATACTAAATGCAAATATTCGGGCCGGTATTTTGCCCAAAGTTTAAAGTATAGGTCTAGTTTCGAGACGTTTTTTATAGATAGAAAGATATATGCACCCGTAATTATTATGGAATTATTTCGAGGTATATTATGTTAGTTGGCAATGGTCACCTATATTCCACTTGTTATCATATGTTGGCTTTGGGGAGGGGGGAACTGATATTTTAACGTTTGTCATACTTAGACAGTTAGATACATGAACATAAAACATGCATCTTCAAGAGCGGATCTAGCGAAAATTCATAGGGGGTTCGACTATGACAGCCCGACCGACAAGGGTCCAGGGGCCGCCTAGGCCAGGGAAGCTCCGGATCCTAGATCGCCGCAGTCAAAAAGTCACATATCATGCCTGAATCTATCTGACTTTCTAGTTGTATTTCGTACTGGAACATTAGAAAACAGTACGATACGAATACGATTTATTAACAAAAAGTTAAAATATGCGAATTCTCATAGAGCAACAGGCGAGGGACCAGGGC